>VXAV01003979.1:125659-161579 GCA_013399715.1 Alectura lathami
AGTGAAACAAAAAAAAAAAAAAAAAGAAAGATGCTCAGTGTACAACTGTTTGACTTCATTCTGCTGACACCGAGGCAGTTCATTTGCAACCCTTCACAGTCACTGGCTCTAAGGAAAAGGGAACTAAACATGCATCTTGAAGTATTTTATGTTCCTTTGTGTATTACCATGGTATACTGGTAGCTTAAGCAACATAGCATACTACTACAGCTGGAAAAAAAAAAAAAAAAAGAAACAACCACAAATCAAATAAATAATGTCTAAATAACAACAAAAGTAAGCAAACAAACCAACCATTTCTATGGCTTATGGCGGTATTTTGATGATGAACTTGGCACATAGCACTGGTTTACACAGTTTATGGAAATAAACAACCACCCTCTGCTGCATTAACATTAAGAGTGACTAGAAAACGCTCTCTGTCCGAGCTATTTACTGCTGTTGGAGCACACTGCACTGTCTTCCTTCCAGCCCTTTCCTGTGACCCAGCATTGATTTAAAGTAACAGGAAACTCTTCTGCTTTCACCTCCTACCCAGAGACTGCTGGAAGTGTATTTCCCTCTTTTACATACAGTGCAGTCTAGCACTAGCACCATTCTAGAAAAGGTGGAGTTAGGAACAGGGCCTCGGCAGGTATATTAGTGTGCAAACACTTTATGTATGATTTAAGGTTCAGTGAAATCTGCAGCATTTTCTCTGTACACCTTACCCTCCCTGTAGCTGTTTAGAGGAGCTCTGAGTAGCAATCAGGGAAATTTATATTCTGAAAAATTCATTTTTCTCCAAAAAGTGTACTTCAAAACATTTTCAAGTGGGTCTCTGAATATATTAGATTCATTTCTCATGGGAGAAAAAAAAAAAAAAAAGCTTCCCTCTTACACTATGTGTGTTATGTATTTTAAGCTGTTGAAAAGGGTGCAATAGTTAAAGTTTGATAGGATATTAAATGTTTGAGTTATGGAGAATGAAAAGCCTGTTACCGTTACAATACAAAGATACCTCTTTTTCTTTTAAATATGACATTAGTATACCTGGAAAGTGTATTTTTTTTCTACAGTAGCCTGACATTTCTAGATAACTCCTCTTGCTTTACAGCCAGGCACCTATACCAATGCACACTTCTGGGAGCTCAGCACCATCTTTAAAACAAGCGTTGACAGGTTATCAGGGTTTTCCCTCTATCTTTTGAAGATACCTGTGTCAAGTAGGTGGTGATGGCAGCACTTATTTACAAGCCTGTGCAAGACTGCAAACACAGACACACACACATACTTCCACAGTTCCTGTCTCTCAAGCTTGTGGTGACCTTCTGGATTTTTCTTCAAATCTCAGCTCATCCTCTACTTTTGCCAATATAATTTTCCAAGAGTAAATAACAGCTTATTGCTATGGACCTATAAAGAGCTGAACATAGAAATGCAAGGTTTGAAGAGTCCAGCAACTTGAAAACTGACCTGTATTAAAATGATATATTTAAGTCCGTGTCGATAGAAATAATAAATATTTTTTTGGCCAAAACTGTAAGTAGTTCAAGTTTGCAACACTTTTTTTTTTTTTTTCTTCCCAGTTGTGTTCCATTTTCCTATTAGAAGGTGGTGTATTTGAGAGAAAAACAGATAGTTGCACTACTCTTTGCCTGCCTTTTTCCCTTCCAGTCCTCCTCCACGAGGAGGCCAGAGCTATAATGAAGTGCTGCAGGCTCTCTGGGCTCCATAGCTGCCCTCTGGTCGTGGTGATGACTTGGGCATTTTTGGCAGGACTTGCAAGAACTTGTGACATGCCAACAACCAGCAAGAAACTGGGACAACCGTTGTGCAAATGAGCAAGGTTTTTCAGTGAATAGAAGTTAATAAATTGGTGCATACTATTCTCTCTTTTTCAGGTCAGCCACAAGTGTCTTTATTAACATTTACTCTAGAAAAAGAACAACTTCTAACGAAACAAAAAGTTTAAACCATCTGTACAAATCTACCTGGCACTGAACTGGCTTGCCTACCTGGCTTGACTACCTGGCTTGACTAGTAATAATAGGGAAATTTCTCCCAGATCACATGCTACAAATCCCTGTCAGGACTCGTTCTCTTCTGTGCTTTAGAAAGAACTAACGCTCTTTAGTAAACTTGTTTTATGGACCTCAGCCTGTGCAGGAGGCCCAGGAGACTGCAGCACCCCTGCTCCAGGCGCCGCTGGGTGACTGTCACCTTCCTGTGCCCAGCCTCCGGGCAGCCCTGCTGCTCAGGCCCAGCTCTGATGGTAACTCCTGGCCAAACTCCAAAGTGGGAGACAAAAGGAAGAACATCTTTTAACCCTGTGCATCTCTGTGCCTATCTTTCAGCTCTGGTTCTATTTATTCTTCCTTTTTATTAATTTCAGTGTTCTGTTACACGGGAGGGCAAAGTATCAAGAAACCCATGTCTCACTGAGTTATGCAAACAAAGCCGTAATACCCACCAGGCAGACTCAGAAACGTGACTGTCCATGCTATCCAGTCTTACTTTTCTCTTTGTTTTTCCCACTGTTGTTCTACATCCCTACTGCCCTGGGATGTGACACTGCCTTGGGTGCCTCCTCTCTGCTGCCCCGCACCAGCCGGCACCACCGTGGGCAGAAGGAAGCTGGAAGGGCTGGCGGTGGTGGGTGGAAATCGAAGCTGAACAGAAGGGAGCAAAGCACAGGCTTGCCCACTTCAGTCCATGAAATCAGTTCCCAGTGGAAGACTTCTTGCTTGAGACTATGCAAACTGCATTTGAAAAGGTCAGAAAGACTCTTAGTGGTTCACAGTTTTTCAAATTAAAATGTCAGAAGGAACCTCCATGAAAGTGTAATAGGAAACAGTCTGAGATTAGCACAATAATGCATGTGCTAAGCAGGCATTTTCTGACTTCAGCCCATAACGATGTCGTTGCAGAGAGCCAGCTCTGTTAAAAGCATTCCTACCATATCTACCTATATTGCCACAACTTACAATGTCTTTTCCTTTCCAAGGTGGTGGCAGGAAACATAAATGTGGGTAGGCAGTATGTGTTTGAAAACATAATGCCTAAGCTCCGTAAGTCCTTGCATCCCTAACTCTTTGCTGCTGCTTCCAGATACCGCCTGTAGCTTGCTCTTGCAGTGATGTGCCCTTAGCAGCTTTGCTTGGGCCAACCCAGCCACTGAACCATTGCACACAGCCACAGGTGGGAGCCAGGCAGCCAGCACAACTCTCCATTCAGCTGCAAGAATCGTTTGATCTCTCAGTACCTGGATGTGTGGCGGCGTACGCTTACTTCAGAGACCCCTAATCAACTCTCCCCAGTAACCCAGCCCTCCAAAGGAGATTTGTCTTCCTGTCTCAGGTCGCTGTCTGCCAGGTGTCAAGTGCAGCCTGTCCATCTGTGAGGCAATATTAGCTCATTCAGACAGCCACTTGCTTGGAAAAATACATCAAGACACAGAGAGGGAAGAAGAAATGTATCTTGAAGCAGACAAAATAACCAACCAATGAGCAAACATAACTGAGGTCAACAGCCGAGCAAGTGAAAATGTAAGTGCCAGATGCCTTTCCCTAGACAAAATCAAGAGGAAAAAAATAAGTGTACTCTATTGGAGCAAATTACGAGAGTCCATTTATTGTCTGCATGCATCTAATACCCTCCCCTCCTCTAGTGGGAGGAACAATACAGCATTATCCATCACAAGGGAAAAGGAAACCAGGAGCAGCTATTCATCCTTTCACAGCAGTGCCCTTTCACCAGCTCAGTATCCAGCACAGCAATTCTTGTACCAGCGAAGCTGCACTTCAAGTGAAGCACTACGGGTAATGCTGTCACCAAAACTATCACTGAAGCATCAGCTGGGCTGTCTGCTTGCCTAGAAAGCTCTCTGAAAGGAGTGTTGCACCATGTCTGTTCGGGGTATGGCCAAGGCCTTCAATCGAGTTTGACCAGCCCCTAATTAACAGGCTTTTATAGCTACAGTTATTAGCACTGAGTGGATTAGCGAGATGATGGTGTATGTTCATGGAACGTAACTGCCAGTCCCTGGGCTACGCGATAAAATTTAATCACCCAGTCCCAGTGCACTTCCTCTCCAGTCTTTCAGTTTTGCATTTATCCCCCTAAAATTGCCTTTCCTGAGAATTTTACAGCTAGCTAATTGACTTTCTGTTCTTTCTCTCGCAATGAGCATGAATAAGGTCTCTTCAGAGTTCTGCTAGCAGCTCTGTCCTTTAATAGAAATACTGTATCGTATTCATAAACCACCTGGAATGGAAGGAGAGTTTCCAAAAACACAATAGTATTTCTAAGAGGAATAATCGCTGTAGATACTAAAGATTATACCATCTTCACTAGACCACAACTCCATGCCAAAATGCCTGAGACGTGGCAATAGAGGACTGAATTCTATCACATGCTGAAGCACCAAATGAAGCTTCAAGGAAAAACTGACAGAAGAAATTTACTTTCTCGTATTTCTTCTTTACTCTTTTTTTTTTTTTTTTTTCCTCCTCTCCTTTATTTCAGTATTTTATTAACTCTGGCATCTGATTCCGTAAAGGCTTTGATTGCTCTTCTCCACTTCACACATAAATTGTTGGTTTTCAAACATTATGGAATGCAACAGTAAAGCAACCCACATTGCAGGCCATCTTGTAGCTGCATATGAATCTAGAAACAAAAAAATACAAAATGCAAACTATGCATTGACAACCACGTGGTCATCATTATGTTTCAGAAATATGGCCATTCTCTCCACCTTTCCAAAATTTAACTGGATGTTTGCTGAGTCCAAACACTGAAACACTTATGAATAATTCCACATTTTGGAGACCAGCTCTGCATCCTTATAAGCTGGGTACCACTACTCTACTCTGCATCAGACACACTGTATGTGGGTGCATTTATTTTTCTGCACACATATTTTTGCATAAATAAGGAAACATAATATAAATATATACATTCTACATAAAGGTTTTTAATGAACAGTTTCTCAGTCACTGTTCTATATCAATGCTTGAATTCTATGACTACAAATGCACATTCATCATGGGTTTTCCCTGAGCACTTTTTTCCTTCCAATGATCTCAGAATTAGAATCAGCATTTTGTGTGGCATTTGGGCCATTTCACATCTCGGTTTCATTTAAAACAAGATCTAAGCCACAAGTGATGGAAAGGATAACAACTAAGGAAATGCTCTGCTGCTTCCCCACAGAGGCTGCCACTGCTGCTTCCCCAAGTCAGGCTGCCACTGGACTCTGAAGGCACAGACAAGCTGGATCTTAACAACCTTCTCCCTAATGTGGACATTCAAAATGACATCTGACAACAGTTTTAATTTTGGAAAAATTGTACCTCTGGTACCAAGCCCTCAGCTCAGAACATCTGTGCAGAGGCTCAGAGCTCTGTGCAGGTGCAGGTTATTTCTGGTGGCCACTGAGGTGCCTGGCAGCTGTCTGTTCCAGCTCTTACCCCTGCACCACGCGGGCAGGCAGAGGCCAGAGAACGTGAGGCTGGAGCTGCCGTGGGAAAGCGATGCCCTGCATGATGCTGCACCAGACACCCATGAGAGATGGGCTGACAAAGGGAGCGGGCTGACCAGGTGTGGGCATACCTGGAGATGTCCCTGCATTGCTGCCTCCTGCTGCACCATCCAAGTAAAAAGGATGGAGCTGTAAACAGCCCAGGGAATATGGAAATGGGTTAGTGCCAACCTAAGGCACTCAGGTGCGTATTTACTTTAAAAGAACAGAGCCCCCTCCCCTCCAAAACAAGAAAAAAATGTTTGAGCTCTTTCTCCACTCATGCTGCTATTTTAGCAATTAATCTATCTACCATAGCAACACATTTCAAGCTTGAATACATATAATGCATTTATTGTTCTTATAAACTCTCTCGGTGCAATTACTTATCTTTCCTATATCATATTCACAACAGATGTTTTTCCCCCTGTACAATAATTACTTGTATTCTATTCACGTTAGGTACACAGAGGAAAAAGATATGATTACTGTATAGCAGTTTTGAGCATGAGTAGCCTGGAGAATTTTAATCTATGACAAATTTCTAATCACTGTATCATGATAAAACAACACGGAACAAGTGCAGAGCCAGGGCCAACCATCTACCTATGGACAGGGATTGGCAGGGCTGCTCCCAATGCTGAACCACTGCTCTGGAAGTCAGCATTAATTGCCTGGTCCCTTGCTTGCTGCGGGTATAAGTAAAACCAGCACTGAGCTATCCCAGGCCAGTCAGAAGGAAAAATGCCAAAATGATCTGCCAAAAATGAATGTGCTGCTTCCCAAAAACAAAGTTAGCCAAATTTTTTGGAGTTCTCATGGCTCTCTGGTCAGTAGCCCAAAACAGCTGCACAGAGTTGCCTTGCTACTGCAGTGCTCCCAAATGTGGAACCTCTCCCTTTCTAAGCAGAGAGCTCTCTGGCTCCTCCAGGCTCCCCTTCCCACAGATTTCCTGCCACAGAAGAATGCTCAAAAGCACACACACTCAGGTCAGTGTTGGTCTTTGCTCAGGGACTTGGGCAAGCCTCATAAAACTGCCCTTCAGCCTGGATTTTCTCCTCAGACTTAGCAAGTCATTAGTGTTCCCATTCCTCCTCTTCCTTTGGCAAATTATTTTAAAGACATATTATAATGAGCAACGCTCCTGAAACTACTGCAATTCAGCCTCCTCTGGCTGGAAACAAAACACACGCCTCAGCTGTTCCACCAGCAATTTTAGAACTTTCTCTCCTGACCGCCACCCTCCCTGGCAGCCCTGCTGTGTGCAGGTACACTGCAGCTCCAAGCCCTCTGCAGTAAACCTGAGTGAGCGGTAACCCCAGTCTGCCCCCGGGGACAGCCTGCTCCGCTGCCTCTGCACTGTGCCACATCACACATGGAGATTCACTGCACTCAGTGAGTATTAAACCATGTCTTCAGTATTTCTGGAAGATTTTGGCTTTGGTGGGACGCCACACTTTCCTCCAGGATTTCTTCTTTGTTTATGTTATTCTGCCACTGTGAGTCATTGTGAAAACACCCAAATCCAAGAATTCTCCTTAAACAGATTCCCAGGCACTGGAACTTTTTTGTCTTTACTGCCAGGGTGTTAGGCTGATCCCTGCTGTCTGATCTGCTCCCAGAACAATTCCCACTCTGAGTTAATGCATGCACCTGCTGTGGTCTGGGTGCTGTTTAACACAGAGCACTGGGCACTCCATGCAGGTGGCTCAGAGCCAGGGGTGCTCTGTGCACCCTAATTACTAATACACCCTAATTTACTAATATTGACGTGGCCAAGGAGCCTGACAGCAGAGTGCTCCATTCAGTGCCTTTGTTTCACCCATTTATCTCAGTGTAACTACTGTCACATGCAACAACCTGTTCCAAATGACCCTCTTCTTCACACATAGCCTGTACAAATCTGCTTACCTGAAAATTACAGTGCGTTTCTATCAATTTTAATAACAGTGGGACTATGTATACAACCTTGCCACTGAACCCTACTGACTGGCACTCAGCAAGACCGAAACCAAGACCATCAGTGTGGTTATTTGAGTCTAATACCAGGTTCTGACCTGCACAGCATGAAGGACTGCAGACTTCCTGTCTGTCTTATTTAGCTCTCCCTACACACTAGGTAAACAACCACAACAGGGTGTGCAAGAAGCATGGGCAGGGCTTCCCTTTGCACTCCATTTCAGTGCAGGCACCGCAAAGCCACCAGGACAGGCCTGAGTGCCCAGTCTCTCTGGGCTCCTGTAGCCCCCGGCATCTGCCTGCTGAGCTTGATGCTGGGGGCACTCTAGGTGCACAGCTGCAACAAGACAGAGAGAACCAGCCTCCATTAATCAAATCCAACCCTATACTCCAAATGTTTCTATTTAGATGTTACTTCCCAGAGGAGGGCGTCGTGCCCTTTTATGCAGACATGCTTAAAAAGTAATGACAGTACATCTGTCTAGTTCTGTGCCTTCCTTTTTATGTAAGACACAGCAACAGTTCTAAGAGACTTCTGTAGTAAGAGGTACAGAGCAGGACCATTATTTTTAGTCTCATAACATTTACCTTTAGAAGGGAACTTCAGCTTTGCTCAAATATGTCTGCTAAAATGCCTGATGAGCACTAAGGAGAGGAGGGAAGTCTGTTCAAGTTCCTGTTTCTCTGCTCCCTTCCCATGGCCAGTTGTTCAGTCAGGTTATGCACTTGATCATACAAATAGCTCAGAAACTTCCAGTGAGTGCTTTTACCACAGGCTGTCTGCGTAGAAGAGAGGTTCCTTCTCTCTATGTAACATGAGTCATATCTTACTTTTATGCATCAATATTAAAAGGGAAGACCTTACTTGACGTCACTAGTATTTCTATAAGAAGCAATGATAAAAAGCCTCTTTTCCTGAAAACAATAAACAAAAACCCAAGCCACTGCACACTTCTGATATACATCAAAAAAACAAAGCATATAAAATGAAAGCACGTTCTTTATCCCTAGGATTCCTTTAAAAGGAGAGTGATTAAGGTATTAGGACTTACTCTGCAGAGGAAAGAGTTTCAAAGGGTTGCCGATGTTAGAACAAGCTAAGGCAATCCAGAGTCCCCGCATACATGGAAGAAAAACAGCAGTGGCACATCACTCCAATGCATTACAAGTTCTTTAGGAAAGTTACCTTAGGCTTTTGCCTATGGAAGAGAAATTACAACTGAAGACTGACCAAACGCTGGCTGTGGCAAACATCCTGTGCTTGTGTGCAGTCCCAGATACCCTGTCCTCATCTCAGAGACATAAAATGAATGAGAAGGATGTTCCAGCCCATTAAATATTGCAGACTCCAAAGGAATACCTGTGGAAGTCAGAAACCCACAGCAGAGGAGGCAAACCTGAACTCTAAACTCATTTCTACAGTCTGAGACCCCTTAGATTCTATGAGCTGTAACTCAGTACTTGCTCTCCTGATGCGGAATACGGTGGTTTGTGTAATGGAAGTCACCTGACACCTTTCCAAGCACTTTGGAATTAAGCATAGCAATGTCTTTGGATAACATTCAAGTGAATCACAAGGTATTTAGCAATTACTTGAATATTGGAAGACTAAATTGTTAAAAGGTATGGCCAAAGGAACGGAAACAATATTGAAAACTAAATGGTGCTTCTGAAAGTACACACTAACAGGGACAAATAACAATGATGTAAAAAATCCATTTGCCTGCATGTCATCTGCTGGAAGTAGAATGAATGTCCCATGGATTCCCTCTGAACAAACATCTGCTAGTGCTACTATCACTGACTACATTAACGGGGTTAATTCTCAGCGACATGATACACCTGAGTTCAGTGTCCCACTTGGTCTAAAAGATGACACTTTGTAACCTGAAGCTATGGCCCATACTGATAAGAGATGTTGTATGGCGACCATGCTGAATACCTTGGATTCAGGTTGCAACCCTGACAGTTTCCAGAGGAGCAGTGTCTGATCCAGAGCTCTTCTCCGAATCCTTTCTGCATTGAAATGAAAGAGAGCAGTGGCTGACCAGGGACACAGAGAAAGGTACCTGCTTCTCTCTCAGGAGAAACAAGTGCACTCAGCCATGCCATGCTGCCTTCCACAGCCCTGCTGCAATGTACTTTTTAAAGGCTATAGCTGGGAGTTCCTATGGCTGCTATCAGAGCCCACCACCAAGTGACAGCAAATCCCTGTGCTGCAGAGCTCCCACGGAGGTCTCGGTGCCAGCTCCTGTAGCTGTGGGCTGACTACATTCCTTGATTTTAAAAGGTCACTTAGTATGAGCGCTATTAATAATAGTAATATCAGAAGGGAACTGTGCTAATAGATTCTCAAAACACAGCCAAGCCCTCCTATTAAATGCTCATAATACTGGCCAAGAGATGGAAAATTCATTTCCCTAATTTCAGACACATTGTGTTTCCTTTTGAGCTTCCAGTTTTGGATGCCTTACCCACTGCAACACCTACTTGCTCCAAAATTTCAAAAACACAGATCCAAGCAAACTCAAATCCAAGATGTCCAGGGCCATTTATATAAGGACTTCCCTTTTGAGGCTGCTGCTACCTTTACAGACCATGGGAGACTCAAACAGGCACTCACCAGGAGAGACTAGCCTCCCAGTCCTTCCTGTCACTTCACATCTTGAAAAGCAATCTTGATGTGGCACAGAGAACTTAAAAGGCAATTAATTCCATTTAGAAAGAACTCTACTATTCATCACATATTTTCTGTGGTTTTGTATGTTTGTTTTTAGTACTAATTATATTTGCATAGAAAGTGGGCTGTTTCTTAATAAATTTTTATTTGGCAGCTTATCCCCTATCTACAGCCGTAAGTTGTTAAGTAATTATTACAACGAAATTTATTCGTTTAGTCTTTTTCGTGAAAAAAAAAAATATTTCGGGGAACACGTTATTCAGGAGGATTTGCTAATATTTTTTTCTGTGATTTCCTGCCCATAGCTCATTATAAACCTTCAGGTTTAAAATAGTAATAGCACTAATTTATTTAATCTCAGAGTATAGTAGGTCACTATTGCTTCCTGTCTAATGGGATAGAAGCAATGAACTTCTCAACCTCATGATTTTTAAGAGGAGACCTAGGGAGTAAGAGCAAAAGAACTTACCAAAAAACAAAGTCTTATATTAGAAGAATAAAGTAGGGAGGAGAAAAAAAAAAAAATGGAATAGTATGATGTGTGAGAGAATCTCTCTAGAAACAAAATTTTCTTTCACATTTCTTTGATGTCCCACTCTTGGCTCCCACTGATTTTAGTCAGCAGGCTTTTAGTAACTCTAAAAGTTTCTAAAATAGCTGAACTTGTCATCTTTCCTCTTCACCCTGTGAAGTTTACTCTGACCTTTGTAGCAGAGATCATCCTGGTGTTGGTTTAGCACAGTCAACATCCTTGTCACAAGTCTGCTGTCAGGATCTGTTGCAGGGGAGTGAGCTTTCTCAGAGTGAAAGAGATGACATTTTGAGACAAGCAAAGTAAAAGAAAAATAAATAAATAAATAAATAAATAGGAAAACATCCTCTCCAGGTTCTGATCCACCACGTTTGGTTTTATTTTCAGTCCCCAGTAAAGAGAGAGAAACACCATGCTCTGGCTGGAGGGGGGAGGAGAATTGTCATGCAAATGGAAATGTCTTTTTACAGCATTGTCACAACAGCTCTGTGTCACCAAAAGCTCCCCAGGCCCCATTTATCTTTCATTAAGTACAATTTCTGCTAAAACCAATTTACTGAAAAAATATGAAATTCTTTATCATCAAGTCATATTAACTAAAAATAATAATAACAAAAAAAAAATCTATTGCAAGGAGATGTATGATTTTCTTTTACAGCCTCAAACGTTTTTCATTTTCTGTTAATTTGTTTTAAGGAACAAAAAGAGTGTTACAGGCTATATCTTAGTTACAGGTATCAAGTAATCTATTGTGTACACTTATACAAGCCTTTTATGGCACTTCATGATTGTGAACATCCTTCCATTTTAAACATGTTAGAATGCTTTACCTGTAATCTTTTTTTTTTTTTTTTCCCCATTACCTATATTATTTCTTAAATATAACAATTTCATATCAGGAGATCTAGTGGCCATAAAAAAGCTCAGATGTTTTCTACAGTGACATTATAAGAGATTTTTACTCTAAACTTATGGTACAAATGGGGGCATTTTACTTTGTTTTAAAAATTATAATTTTTATGGAGATAATGTATATGAAGAATTCCATATTCTCTCAAAGCATATCTCTAGAAAGCAGGTATAGACCTCCTCTGTTTTCAGTAATAGCATTGAAGCATAAAACATGACAGTGAAATAGCAAGAGTTGTTTATTTTAATGTCAGTCATTTTAACAACAAAAAAAAAAATAGGAAGGGGGCTGTCATAAATAGCTCATAAAAACTCATGTCTAACGAAGTAAATGAAAACATTTGTGTTGGCTTCAATAAGGTCAAGATTCTCCTGTGAGCCTCTATCCATCTCCCTACTTAAGCTGCTGGCCTGAAGACGTTGCTAGAACAGTTACATGTTGTGTATAGCTGCAACATCGCACTTTTTTAAATCAAGTAAACACAACTGAAATCTGATCTGATTTACCGTTGTGAAGGCCATCCATTTATACAGAGTTCTATACGTTTGACTAGGTTTCTTTCATTGTTCCACATGGCGACATATAAAGAAAGAAGCAGAAATTATATCCGGTTTGCAGAAAAACATCTAATGACTTACCCTAGCTCTGCAAAAATTAAAGCTCCTCCCATGGTCCCACTGCTGAAACCATGGTGTTAAGCAAATGTCACTTCACAGGTACACGAAGGTATGGATATGCATGTGCAAGAAATTTCCACTGATGCAGAAGAAATTTCAGACATCTGAGGGCAGAATTTAGCCCAAAGTACTGTGTGACAGCTCTTTACTGGCATCTTCTCCAAATAAGTGAAGTTTTAGACACCAGGTTGGAGCAGAACACCTTGGCAGAGTGAAATGGGTCCTGGGATCTCCTTTAGGACCAGCTCAGATGTGAAAACAATACAAATTTCTTTTACTAGGATGCTTTCTGGTAGTCTGTGAAAAATGACTGAGCTGTTGCTGCCTACTTCCTAGAAGGGCTCACACTTCCCTTTTCTGCCTCTCTGTAATGGAGCAATACTGAGGTTTTCTCTCAGCATCTGAGATTAGCATTTCTTTGTGGGTAAAAACTGCTCAACATGTAGGAGCAAAAAAAAAAAAAAATACAGATAATAGTTCAATTTTTGTGTGCTAAAGTAAGTTGAATGCAATAACTCCTTCGATAGAGCCCTTTAAATGCAAGTTTGAGTCATGAGACTGATACAGGCCGTGCTGTACTGCGATCGGTGCACCAGCACCGCTTTCCAAGCAGTGCAGTGTTAAATATTATCATTTTCTCAGACCAGAGTCCCAGTTATAGCACTGTCTGCACAGATACACATATCTGTCCAGCACAGGCGTGACAACCTGGGTCAACTAAGTCAAACAAAATAACAGATAAAACAGACATGTGCGATGTTTTCTTGATTTAACTGCTTGAATTCAACAACGGCTTCAGTCTTAAGCCACTGCTCTGAGTTACACACAAGCTATGGTGTCTGCCCCACCATTTTAACACCCTTAGCTGCCACAAAGCAGCCAACATGACCAGCGAATACAGCTCTCATTGTTAACACTGCACAGATATTTCTTTGGAACACTGGTCATAGATTGAGCCTTACCTTCTTTCTCTTGGGCTCACTACCAAAATTAAACACTGGAATAAAATGAAGATTAAAAAAAAAGAAAATTCAAAGTAGGTACAAGAGAAGTCCAAAAGACAGGAGGGCAGCAGGAGAGGAGAAGGAAAGACAGAGTGCCCAGAAGTCTCTGCTTCTTTTTCTTGTTAGCATCAAGCACGCACTGCACTCTGGTGGAGTACCACTGACAGTTCGCTGGGGGCACCTGAAGGGGGCAGGCAGAGGGGTGCATTAAGAAAAATAAAGGAAAGCAGTCTGGTTTTGATATCATAAGAAATTAACTATCTTCATGACTACCACATGGATACATTCCTCTTACTTTCTCTGCTGCCAATTCAAACTACGTAGCTGAACAGATTAGAGCTAATATTCAAAGATTTTTTTTTTCTGCTTTCTGAAGATACTCCAATTACTGTAAAGCTTTCTTTTTTTTTTTTTTTTTTTTTTTTGTCAGATAGAACTTTAATTAAGCAGAATGTACCATTAATTAGTTTTCACACACTCCAGTAAGAAGGGGTGGAGAAAGAGAGCTGTTACTAAAAGGAAGCTATAGAGAAATTACAGAATCACAGAGCACAGACTGGCTGAGGCTGGCAGGGAGCTCTGAGCTTGTCTGGCCCAACTCCTGGCTCAGGCAGGGAGCCCAGGCCCATGCCCAGACCTCTCTTCACAATTTTGCCAGCAACTGAGGACTGAGAATGCAGAGAAGATGGTTTTGTGTCTTCTCTTCCAAAAGAATCTCTTCAGATTTAGGATGAGAAGAAATGCTGAACTGACCCTCGCACTACCACTAATCAATGTTTTATGCGGTGTTCAGTGGGGAGCAAGAAGATTTCAGCCTCTCTTGCTCCCTGCCTGGCATTTTTCACAAAAAAAAAAAAAAATGAGGAGGGAAAAAAAGTCGCAGACAATAAAATCAATTCCTTCTGACCAGAGAACTAAAGCATTGCATGACAATGCTCAAACCTGTATCAGTTTGGTGTGTTCACCTCAAATACAGCAAATATAGAATTTTGAGAGCCGATCAGCTGGGAAAAAACAAAAGGCCAACTTAATGATAAATATAACTCAAGAGCACAGCTGTTGGGGCATGCATGCAAAGGTATAATAAAGACTACATTGTGTACCTCAAATTTTCCAGCCTTCCAGAAACAGGAGATTCGCAAGGTTGATCAGGAAGAAAAGAAAATCAAGAATGTGCCCAAGTGCTGTGTGAAGGCAGTAAGCTAGAGAACTTCAGACATGTGGCACAACCACGAGCTGTCCAGAGGATACAAGGAGCCAAAGAGACAGTCACTCTCTAAAGAACTTGGGTTTGTAACATGGTACCATAAAAACAAATGACATCTCCTATGCGTTGAGCACTGCAGAGATACTTCAGGCTAACCCTAGCTCTACCAGTAGTACTGAAAACATGCACTTCTGGAGGTACTGTAGGCTAGCATGGCATTCAGGAACATCTTCAGAAGCCAAACAACATAAATGCAGAGAAAGTAAACAAGGAAGCAAAAAGTTACCTGTTTTGGTTTTATTTCTGCAAGGTCTTAAGGATCCCTAGTCATATCACCACTTATATCTGTAAAATTAATGACAGCACTGCACAAGGCTTAGCATCCTTTCCCTCTCTCCCTCCCTCCTAGTCTAAATATTAGATTTAAAAAAAAAAAAAAAAAAAAAACCCTCCTGAAAATGTTCTAGACACCAAATGTTTCATGTGTCATGAAAACACAGGTTATCTATCTGGAGATCTGCCCAGTATTAATAATGCAGTGGAGTGCATGGTAGCACGAACTGTTAGAGGAATCACAGCTGCTGACCCTTACTGCTTGTATAGCAGAACTTAGGTCTTAGTATGATCTTGATGCCAGCTGGAAGCTTTAGGACAGCTACTGAAATATGGATTTCACATGCCATACTACATTTTGTAAGCATATGTTTAATAAATCTGTTCCTCCCCTCTCTCCCCTCCCCAGTCTCTCATCTATCCTTTATATGCTGAAACTTCCATCTTGGCATTCTCTCCCTAGAGCTTCTGCTCCAGAAAGCTGAAACCACAACATGAAACAACAGTAATTACAGCACATGCCAAGCTATTGTGGCAACAATACCAGCACCCTATGTATCATAAACACTTCTCCATTAGCATTTATTGCATTTTATGAGTGGTTTTTTTTTTTTCCCTGCTTAGTCTTCCCATATTTTCATCCAGGGATAGGGCTCTCAGAGCTGAGTCAGCTTTTCGGATTCTCAGACAAATCACAGAAGTCTTGGAGACTGGATCCAAAACAACAAAGCATAAAGCCTAGGTGTGTTTAAGATTGGATTTCACTATTCATTCCCCCTTAGATATTGTTTATTTTCAGGCCACACACCACTCTTGTATCTTAATTTCTGCTGTCCAAAACAGTCAAGAACACCATGCTGCTAAACGAGGGAAATTAAATAATACTAACTTCTGAATAAGTAAAGCAATGAAGCAGTGTTTGCCAGATGACTTCCCACACTGCAGTTTCCCACCTGCACTATTGCAGTGCTCCAGGTCTCACGTCAAGGGAGCAGGAATTCCTCCCACATTTCTTAGATGCACTCTCATCTGAACTCAGGGACAGGGAGAAAAGGAAAAAGTGCTGAAGAAAACTGGCTGAAATTTAGAGAACAAGGAGGGTAAGAAGATGTTCTCGTTTCCATCCTACCACTTCCACAGCAGTTACAGAAGGAACATCCCAAATAAAATCAAGTACAGTCAGCTAAGCCCTCACTTACGGAAAAAGCACCAGCTATGTGTCATCACCAGCTGGGACCGGCAATCCTCTGTTGACTCAACCCTGAGTCATTTTTCACTGGGTTTCTACTGACACTGACCCTACATCGTATTCATCTGAACAAGCAGCCCCTGCCCTTTCATCTAATCCTCACAGCTACCGAGAAGGCAAATCACAGGAAGAAAGAAGGGGTGAAAATACTATGGCTAAAATCTGTCTTGCAATAAAATTAAGATTCTGATGAGGTACGTAGGCCATTTCCTTACTTTATGAAGAAGTTTAATGATGTCTTTTAAGAGTAATAAATAAATGGGCTGCTTGAAAGCATTCTCAAGAAGATATTGCTTTTCTTCTGCTAAGCCTAATTATTTCATTTTTCCAATAATTGAGAACTTCAAGTCCTCACAAGCAGCTTGCAATCAATTCCTTGAACTGCAGTGGTTCCACAGAGCCACACCACTACCAGACCCACCCCACCCCACAGCCAGTGCCCTTGCACAGGGCAGGGGACAGTGTCTGCCTGTAATTCCTCCCCACACGATACGTTTTCAGGAGTGACCAAGCCCTGGTCTCCAATTTTCTGCTAGAAGACGGATGACCTGCTCATTTCAATCCCCACAAGGAGTACAGATGGTAGCGCATGAAAATCTCATGTGCCACTAGCCAGGTTGCCAACTACCAGAAGGTATGGCTTATTTCTGTTTTATGAGTATCAGAAGCAATAAAGTCAGAAGCAGCATATCAGAAGCTATGCAGATAAAGTAAACTACTTTATCTGTGCTAATCCCTAATGAGAAAAACTGCCCCATACAATCACATTAAATATTAAAGTCCATCTCCCATGATAAATTTGCATCAGGTGATGCATTACATGCCATCAGTGAGAGTTTGTCAGCAAATCCCAACAAACTGGTTTGCACTGTCTTGTCTATTCTTAGCCTTCTTGTTTACTTATTCTTACATGCACAACAATGCCTACAAATCTGAGCCCACTCTGTCAGCCAGGCTTGTACCTACAGGATGCATGCAAAGCTAACTACAGAGTGAAATTTTAATAATTTATTTTTAGGTGTAAGAACAGAATGGATCAAGCACTGAATATGTAGTATTTTTCCAAGTTCTTTTTATAGGTTTTTTTCTTTGACACTGAAGATATTTCTCAGTGCTTAGTTTTTCATCTTCAGAAATAAGAAATTCTCCTTGAGACAAGAGTTGTTTTGCTACTGTGCCTCAATACATAAATAAAACCGGAGCAGGTGGAGTGCTTATTTTCTTGTTACACAAATCTCATTAAGTATTATCACCATTTTTAATGGTTCTTTAAAACAGCATATGGGCTGCCACTGTAATTTCAGAAACTGGGGGAAGACACAACCCCTTTTCTTCTGATTTAGTTGATACACTTCCTTCAGAACACATGGAGATCACCAGAAAACATATACTAGATTCCTAGTCATTTCTTGAAACTTCTAAATTCCAGGTATGAGAAAACAGTCACCCTACCTTCCATCAGGTGATGGACAGTAATACAGGACAAGCAAACATCCCCAGGTACTTTTTCCCTTCCTGCTGGCCTGCACTACAGCAATGTGTGCAGGGGAGATGGAATGAGCAACGTATTTCCAAAACTGGTTGCTTCAGATTATAAAAATAAGCATTAACAATATTTTTTTCTTCATCTCCTTAGAAATACCACATATCGCTGAAAACACACGCACACACCAAGTCAGCCAGTAAGGAATGTTTAAGTAGGATATTAACTTGCTCATTTATTTTCTACTTCAATGTTATGTGATGTGGATAGAAACTCATACCATGGTATAATATATATCATATATATTTTATCTTCTAAAGTAAAGCAAAACAAAGTCTCAGTGATTTTTATGATAAGATTATCTCAGATTACTTCCCCCCAGATTTCTCAAGCTGCACTGTTTATATAGATCTAATTTTTATTTTCAGTGAATTTAAATTATTGGGTATAAAGATCATCATTAAATAATGTAGTATCTTCTCCTCTCAAATTCAATACACGTTTTGTTCTGGTTTTGATTTCTTAAAAAATGAGTAAGAAAAATGTGGATTTTTTTTCAGCCTCCTGGGATTTCTGATAAATTATCTCATACGTGTTTTTCTCCTCTCTAACAAATACATAGAAATGCAGAGTAATATCCTACAGGGAACAATTGATTGAACTGTCTGGCCACTGATGGTAAGAATGAGTCTAGCAACAGGAAATCAGTGAATTTGAAAATGAAGGATTATGAAGTTAGTAATTATCATTTCAAACAAGGGAAACAACAATTTCCTAGTGCCTAGAGAACACAGAAGTGGATGATTGAGATAACATAAAGAAACATATCCAGTTTTGCTAAATGCTAGTGTAACATTTCAGCCTCTGCATAAGTCTGAAAAAACTTTACTGAAAGTTGAGAACACTGAGAAATGACAAATCAAGAATTTTCTTGAGATCTTCAAATGGGAAAATGTGAGTTTGCTTATGGAAGAAAACTCAGAGGTAGGATGGAAAAGACGAGGGAACACTCTGGAGTAAAATATCTAATATAGAACATGTTTCAGATACAATTTTAAAGATTTGCCAGAAAAGTAAGTGATAGTTAAGCACTTAACTATTGCTTAAGTCACACATCAGAATGTCTGCCTCTTCAGAATACAAACAGTTCAGAAATCTGATGACACTGACTCAAGATTGGAGCTATGAAAGGCAAATAAATGACACCCAAATGTGGCTATTCACATTCTTTAATGTTAGAATGACTTTTCTCAACACCCCATGAAGGAAAGCAGCTATTAATAGTGAAATTTAACACAGTAATCTGGAGCTCAAGGAGGTAAGGCTAAAGAGAACCCTGCAGAGCTGTTGGTACTTGGCTGCTCTAGACTCCAACACAAACGTGGCACATCAGTTCTCCAAAGGGAGGACACAAACCAGCAGAACACAAGCTCCTCAGCGCTGCTCTACACTCAATTCAGTGACCGACACTGACAGCACAGCTCTAGGAATCATTTCAGGCAACAGCTCCAGAAGAGAGGAACTATATATTCCCAGCCACAGTGGAAGCAGTGGGTCAGTGCGCTCCTTGTAGCCCCTAGCAGCAGCCACCCACCCTGCCAGTGCCTGGTGAGGAAACTAAGGACCCAACGTGAGGACTGGCCTTGCTGAACCCTGCCATTTAGTGGTGCTTCCAGAAGGTAACACAGTTCTTGCTGGGGCGTGAGTGTGCTCCCCACTGCCCCCAGCCTCCTCCTTCGGCCTGGCCACTATGCCCAATGCCTTGCTCAGGACTGATAACACTGTCCTGCTAAATACTGTGACTATGAGCCAATCATCTTATCCCATAAATAGCGAGCAGCCCTAGAGCCCCTTGTACTCTAATTCTCAGGACAAGGCTGCATGTGATCTCCCCAGTTCCTTCTGAATACTGAGAAGCTTGAGTGACTGTAGTCTCAGGGTGGATTATGTGGAGTAATTGTTGGAAATAAATGATTGGGAAGTTCCCCTCTTAAAAAAGGATAGGCTTAAAACCTCCAGGGTGGAGCACAGTGAATATGCAAGACCATGATAGTTCCCTAGGCAATGCCACATTCACACTTGGGTATCAGTCTCACCAGGGGAGCTTCGTGTGACTGGCACCAGAGATACTAAGATGGCAAAGAAGTGAACTCTCTGGTACTATGGGGTTAAGCAGCCCCCCTGAGTTTGCAGCTTTTCAAATTTCTGTTCCACCAGTCACGACAAAGACATGTATGACTAGAGTCACTCAAGCTACACCTGAAAATAGTATAAAATGGCTCAAGAAAGAAGGAATTTTGGGGGAAGATACCATCACAGACACGTCAGGAGAACGCTGCTGGCTTCCAGGACAAGTCGATGGGCTGAGCCTCTCTCCCTACTCATAGAGATGCCTATTGGGTGAGATTCGCACACTCGATTATACTGAGTGCTTTTCCAGGGAACTTAGAAATCTCTACAGAGTTATTTCATGCTTTAACATGTTTTGTGGTTGGTTGTATTACTGATATTCGCATGTGCTCTGCAGAAAGCATTTTATTGCCAGCAATTCCAAAGAATCTGTTCTCTGTTGCTCCAATAAAGAGCACCATTCTATAAGGTAGTTGTGAGAGTTCTCATTGGGCACAATCGAATTCCCTAAGGTTGGTTGTGTGAGCCCATTAGACTGCGACCGGGCTCATAGTACTGTGGTGGGTGCTGACCCTTTTAACGCAACACAGCACTAGGGAGAGTTACAAGAGTCAAATACTAAAAGAATTCCTAGAACTGGAATTGAGGAAAAATACCAAATCACATTTTTATAATTTGGTAATAAAGATCTTTATCTTCTGATCAAGAATTTCGACAACATTTGGCTGTAAAGAAGTCTGTAATGTGAAGAAGTTAGACCATGCTGAGGATGCTGAGTCACATATTCCACGCAAAAGCTTCTGAGCAAAGCATCTGGGAGAAAATTTTTGTTTCAAAGACTGTGAAAGACCAGAAAGCAGTGATTTTTTTTTTATTGCTAAGTATGAAGGAAACCGATCTCAAGCTCTTCTTTTCTTCTGGTAAAATACTGCTATTCTGTGGTAATGAAATAATACTTTATACACCCAGTAAGGCCCTAAGTTGGGAGGGATTTGTTAACACTTGAGAAGCCAACATTCATGTTCTCCCACATGCAGCTGATATGTTAACTCCAACAACATCCTCCATCCAATGTCCATTACTATCCAAAGAAATAAGCTCATTACAACATGGTCACAATTTTAGCTGTGCCAAAAGGAGCCTGAAATGCAAGTAATGTCAACTAGGGACATGTCTGGTAAAATTTTACAATACTTTTCTGAAACTGTTCCTATGGGCAGGACATCTGTAGAGCTGCCAATGAAGTTAAAAACCATCATCATCCTGGAAAGGACAATCTGGGGAATTGCACAGATGGAAATCTACCTCTGTTCATCCGGACCTATTCTGTCTGCAGATTAATGCTAATTTTGAAACAAGAAGCTGCCTTTCCCCTCAGATCATGCGACAATGTTCACAGCCCTCCAGCCACTGTAACAGACAAAGAATTCTGATAACCTACAGGGAAATCCAACACAAAACAGAATAGATAACCAAGAGTTTCTCTAGGGTGTTTGAACAGGTAGTTTTATGACAATTCGGCTGATCCCTCTAAATCCGTTAAAAAAAAAAAAAATAGGTCTTGAAACTAAAGTAATGGTATTGTCTGAAATCTCTCACTAATAGGAAAGCAGAGGGTATGAAAAAATACAAGATTTCTGCTACTCCAGTCATTTATTTAAGATCAGTGTGGGAAAAAGAACCAATCAAATATTACTCATCTGTACTTCTTTTGAGTTTAAAATGCTGAAAGTTTCATGAAGTTTGCACATCTACCCATACAAATATACGATAAGAGATCCTGACCTCCTGGCCACGTCCTCCCAAAATAATTATTTTACCTTATTTTTCCTATCTTCTTTGTAAAACTGAGTATCTTCATATGGTTGGGAAACTGAAAGCTTGCTATGCTGAGTCTATAATTAATCTTGTTAGTTGTAATGATTTCCGTGGAATCAGAATTGATTTTTTTGTTGTTATTGTTTATCCAAAACCCAGAAGTGTTTAACAAGCGGATTGTCAGGCAGAATTGCTTCATGAGAAGAAGCAGCAATTAGGATGTCTTCTGTGCTGGTTAACTCCCTGACCTCTCCTGAAAGCTGAAGGAAGAGGAGTGGCCCTGCTGTTACTGACAACTTCCAAGCTGTCAGCTTTCACTCATAAACATTCCTTCATCAGCTTCACAAGAACAGTTTCTGTATTCTATGTGAGTTGACAGACTCAGAGGATGTCTAGAGTCTATTTTTAACAGATATTTGTGAATGATTGCCATGACAGTCTGGGGAGTTTGTACAGTTACAGCTTACACATTGACTGGCATGAGGGATTCTGTGCATCTCTCATTCCAAGTGAAATTATGAATACGCATTTGTTCACATTCTCCATTGACTGGTGACTCCATTGTGAAGAAAACACAGTAGAAACATCCTGGTACCTGGCTCAGTGCTACATAATCACAGATCACCCCCAAAGTGATAACTGTCACTTAAATACAGTGCCTAGGTGTAGAAAAATGGATCTTCTCTCACTTGTTTCTTCTAGTCCGAACTCCAGGTTAAGAACTGGCATGGAGCAGGGCAAGCACCTTGCTGTCTCAGGCTTCTCAGGAGTCCAGAGGAGACAGGATCCTATTTGTATTTCTGGTGAGCACTGACAAAAGTGGACCCCACGCTTCTCAGAGCTCTGCCTGAGGCCAGGAAGTAACAAGGATGTTCTGCGTGCTATTAGGCATTGGCTTATGCTCTACTCTACTCCTCAAGATGCTGCATTCACTGAGCACTTAATTGAGAAACATCAGGGCAAACAACTTAACAAGCTTTGAAAGCCTTTAAAAGCCGTACATTAAAGAGAGAGACAAAGGAGACAGAAAACAGTGAGAATGGGCTCCTGGGCAGTTTCATCTAGTGAGCTAGTGGTTGGCAGCCCTGTCCACGGCAGGGGGGTTGGAACTAGATGATCTCTGAGGGCCCTTCCAACCCAAGCCATGCTATGATTCTATGTGTTCAAAGCCTTGCCAGAATTGAGCAATTACAATACTCCAATGAAGATGAAAAAAAAAAAAAAAAAATCAGACAAACAAAAAAACCCACCCAATTAATACAAATAATAATACCTATGTTTTTACTTTAGTGATAATTACCAGAAGTGAAGCAAACTTTTCCGGCACATCTTCAGCTTTATATTACTCATAAGGTCAAACATTTGCAAAACAGGTATTTTGAAACATCGGATTACTCCAGAAACATTACCCTTATCTAAATTAGTTCTGCCCACACTCTCAGCCAGTAAATTTCCCCACATGTTTGCATATTGATTTTTCCCATCTTTTATTTATTTCAGATTCCTCAGGGGTGAAAAGAAAAGTCTATTAAGTTGCTAAGAGGAAGTTTGGGTTCTGAAAGGGGTTTTTGCTGCCAAATGTCTCTCTGGATGACTTTACAAATGTGAATTAAGAGGTTTAAAATGTAGTTATCTAATAATAAATTCTAATTTGAGTCAGGCAATACATTTCCTCATTCAGAACACAATATGTTGTCTTTCTGTTCTAACGCCCTGCTGATCTGGATCAGGACCCATTAGCCCTCAGCTCTCTGCTGGCAAGCAGAAAAAAGATTGTATAAAGGCTCCTTATTCTATTTTACTAGTCTTTCCATTTTGCTTCTCTTTTTCTAAAAGAAATGGCGCAATACAACATACAGTTATCAGCCCCACAGACCTCAGCAGGTAAGGATGAAAGCAACATTCAAATGCAATAACTTGAGACGTTGACAGATAGGAAGTTAAATCATCTACGAATACCTCATTTCTCCAATTGCCTCTCTGGTTTACAATGCCCCCTGGACAGACCGACACTCCTGTAGCACTCACCAGCCAGGGCAACAAACCCTTAACACCTTATCAAACCCAACTGCTTCTCCACCCTTCTCTGGTGATGGCAAGTGATTTAACCCTGAGCATTTCACCTCCCACAAAGGTGTGACTTGTCTGAGAGACCAGCAGAGTTACATAACAAAATGAGCACCTAGACAGTCCTCAACCTGGTCCCTCATTAACTGGTTCATAGCACATTGAGATCACTTTTTATTAGTATTTATCTCTGCTGAAGCTCTTCCTGTACAGAAGTTTTCAGTACAAAATGGGCTATAGCATTTGCTCTTTGTGGAGACTCAGCTTGGTGGAGGCTGGTAGGTCTGAACCCATCTGAAAGGGAAAGGCAGGGAATTCAGGGCTAGGGACTGATGTGTGCTTGGCAAACCTCCGCTCAGAAGCAAGGTCAGTGTAAGAAGTACTATGCCTTAACAAGGACTGTAGCTAACCCCTGTGGCTCCTCAGGTAATGCAAAAACTCTTAGCTTAGTCATCTACAATATCCTGCCGTGGTCCTATTTTAAACACAAGAACTTACACAGAAGTTTCTAATCCTAGGTTGGGTCCATGTCCATAGCTGAGACAAAACATCTTAAGCAGAGACGCATGCAAAATCAGCAATTTCAGCAATCCCTAAAATAAATGAATACATAAATAAACAAATGACAAAACTTACCAGGGGACAGACTCCATTCTGAGATAACAAAACATGCTGGAGATACCGCCCAAAAAAACCTGCCCACCCTGAATCTCACATACTGGCTGGCCTATAGTACAAGCGCTGTTTCTGACTGGCCTACTCAACACCAATCATTTGTCCAAAATAAGGAAAACACCGTATTTTGAGGATTCTCTCCCACCACAAATGGAAAACAGAGAGAGAATATACTCAGATGAATATATTGGCATAGGAACCTGTATTCAGTGTAATCCACTGCTCTCCTGCTTAGGTTCTAAGACAAACTGTATTTTTTTTCCTCATACTCAATATAACATTTTAAATGAATGCATTTTTATTACTTTGTAAATGGCTGCTACTGCATCAGCTGTGCATGTTCTCAGGGAGATAAACAAGAAATTCTTCTAGTTCCCTTCTTCTACCTTGCTTGTAAAAACTGTGAGAAACTGGAATAACTTCACAGCCTGCAGGTGTCTTGCCAGAAGCATGGAAAGTTTCCTGAAAGTGACTTTCTGTTGTATCTCTGTCAGTCTCTGGCTAACAAGCTCTGCTACAGGTTTAATTCATTGACCTGATAAGGCTCATGGGTTGACAAACAGCTCTGAAGTGCTGCTTCATGGTGTTTTCTAGGCAGAGATTTCATTTTAGACAGGACAGGATCAAGGGTCAAGGAACTTAAGTCAAAGCATTTAAAACACTGAATAATAAAGTCAGAGCAGTCACATTTCACACCTGCACGGAATACCACTATCGGCTACAGCAGAAAAATAGTCCCGCCAGAGCTTGCTGAGGTGAGTTCCCTGTTGTACCAGGCAATTGTCTCATAGACACCTTTTAGGCTGACTGAATATCTAGTAGCAAGCTTATTGGTTTTGTTCCCACAGCTCCACTGAGAGAGCTATTCCAACGTCCTTCTGTGCTGAGGTTTGAGACTTCACTGTGCTCTGAGCTAAAAGCTTTCACTTCAAACCAGGGCAGGCTACAGACAGATGCCCAGCATCCTGAGATGCCGCAGCAGACCCAGCCACACATCTGAGCTCCCTCTCCCTGCTCCAGTTTGCTCTGACGCAGGACCACACTACTGCAGAGTTCCCTTGGCAAGCCTGCCTGCCTTCACCCTGCTGAACCGCCCCAGGTTTGCTTCTGCCCTGGACATGTCCTCACTTCACCGCCTCTCCTAGCTTTGTTCTTGGCTTCAGTAACAAATTCTCCCTCACTGAAAACTGGCACCACTTTAACTTGGGGCCATGCATAACACTGGCAGCCCTCTCTCCTCTTTTTCACTGACAAGTTCCGGGCTGTTTTGCCATAGTGGAGTCCAATTTAACATGATGAACTAATTACCATTTTATCCTGAATCTCTCTGATGCAGCCTGATTTCCTGGTCAGGTTCTTCTGCATTACTGTAACTCTTAGCTCCTGATTTCTATTTCAGTGATTTCATAACCCTTTTGAACACACAGCCCTTTGCCCTGAAGGCTTTTTCTGTTGTTCCTAAAATAAATTCCAGATGGCTTTATACCTGTAACTTGAGGACACTGTTAGCATTTAAATCCTTCACAGCAGCTGACACTTTCTCAAAGCCTTTTTGAATTCAAGAGCCTTAATACAACAGGTTCTTCTCCATGTCTTTGAATAATTCCTCTGTTCCCAACAGTGATGTCTCAGAGCCCCAGCTACTTAACCCTGTAATACCAGATATCCCAAAGAGTCCTCAAACATGCCTCTTAATCCTGTTAATTTGTGTTCTTACTCCATGGCGAACGGACGCACTAGGCTGTGTCTGGCACACCAGACTGCTCAGGCAGAGATGCTCCTGTGACTTGCAGTTCTCCATTCGGTTTCTTGGAAGTTTCTCCTGCATATCCATGCTGACATCCCAGCTCATCCCACCTGTCTCCTGCTCGCCATCCGGTTATCTCCTCAGTTCTCTCTCATCCCAACCAGCTCTTGCAATGAGCCCTAAAATATTTTCCTTTTGCCCTCAAACATTTGGCTGCCAGCTCCCTGCTTCCCCCCTCCCACAGAGGCTCTCTCTGCCTCTCCCTACGATTCAAAGTTCGGCAGTGCTCTGACACTATTTCAAATGCCCCTTCTCTCTAATACAGAAGACTTTTGAAATTAGAATAACTTAGGTTTACTTATTCAAATACTTATTAATTTATAATAAAAGGCATTTTTGGCAATAATAACTGAACTACATGCTGCATTATTTCTGTGACTCACTTTGAACACGCTTCACAGCCACCGCTAGGGCTGACGTTAGTTGTGCCTGCACTGTATCATACCTGCACTCTCCTTAAAGTGGTAAAAGCATTTGAGGAGACCGGATTATGTTTTTGGCTTATCTTCTGGCTTCAAGAACATTTAATACCACCACCCCAAAGATACAAACTTCTATGTGAAACCTTTCTTTCTCACTCACTCCTCAAAAGCAATGATCACTTCCGTTCCTTACAATTATTTCTTTCATCACAAAATACATGCAGGTATACCTCATTTCTAACCTGTCTCAGAAATAGAAGCTGCTGTGTGTCTATGTTATGCACGAGTAATATGTGGGATGGACACCCAGGCCAAAATCCAGGGGGCGCACAGCCTGCGTAACACTAGAGCTAGAGAGGCCAAAGACTGGCAGTTCAAATCATGATGGAAACGATTGTGCGTACAAAGGATGGCCATTTTCTCGGAAGCTGGTGTCTCTGTGGATGGTGTGAAGTCATCAAACACGCTTTCAAAGATTATGCAGTGCTGGCCCAGAAACTAAGGAAATTGCCTATTTTTCAATACTCTTGGTGAGATTTTTATGTTCACATGAAATTTGGAAAAAGAAAAGCTGAATGACAAATATTTGTTCTAAAGAGTTTGCAGAGTAAACAGCTGAAAAAGTTTGTCTGTGCCTACTACAACTGTATTTTGGTAGAAGCGATAGACAAAAAAGAAATTGTAAACTTTACCTTTCACTGATTTTGAGATTTCTGGTTGCGTACGTATGTTGTGCCGACAGTTCCTTCCATTGAGGGCCACAGGCAGAACTAACGAAAGAAAAACAGAAAATAAGTCAGGTTTACCTAACCAGAGAAAATGTGTTTCTTTATAAATTCTCCCACTTTTCCAGTTCTGTTTCATATTTAGCAGTTGTGGGTGGGAGACCTGATGACACCCCTCTTTCTTCGTGTGACTGGAAATTGCTGGCCAGTACAATCACACAGCAGAGAAGATAGAGTAAGGACCCCTCTTGCATGAGTATGTAGTGTTTTACCTACCAAAGCAAGCCCAACCATTATTTTCTCACAATTCCAGATGGCGTTGCTAATGCAAGGTATTTGTAGAAATGCACAGATCAGTGGAAAATCAAGCAACAACCTTTTGAAACACGATCTTTACAAAACGTTCCAAAAGAGACAGGTCTGTGATTTTGTCAGCATCCAGGCCTGATGAAAATTTTTTCTTCTACATTATTTTTCAAAGATAAAATGAGTTTTGACCGAACTTGATGTGCAAGCACATAGAAATGCAATGTTTTTATTATTTGGCAAAAGTATAGCAGGGTTTCCTCTTTTATTCAATAAAATAATATTGTCTTCAGAGATTTACAAAACCCATCCAGTCTAAGAACCGAAAAACCTATGAAATTTTAGAGAGATTTCATCTTCATTTTGTATAAGTCCTAGCAAGCTGACCAAAATTCATTATGCTAGATTCACTTACATAGTAGAGAATCTGCTTTGCTCCTAGGATGCTCCCAAATGACAGTTCAATATAAAAAGGAATACATTTGGAATGTCAACTAAATATTTTGGAAAAGATGATACAAGCATTCCCAAGAGTTTACATTCCATGAAAAACAGCAGCAAAGCATTAGATTATCAGTAGTCACAGCACCACTATTTTACCATATCAGCACTTTCTAGAATTTCAAACAAGTATGCAGGGAATTGTCTTTGGGCCCTTGTGTCAGATGTAGCCTGGACTTCCGTCATTCTTCCCCACCTCATGTTTTAACACACAGTGCAGCTTCTCAACCAAGAGACTTGCAGTTCAGCTCTGACAGTAGGCAAGAGTTCATACTGAAGGAAGGCTTCTGTGTCAGAGCTGCTTCAGCCACAGCACAGCACCCTCCTCCTCAAAGACCTCATATTCATGGTTGCAAATTGGACAGACAGACTCCTTACCATGTCCATGGCAAATCCTATAAATGCCCAACAAGGAAAGACTCTCTACCACAACACAAACTAATTGCAATCCACCATAGCTGCGCTGATGCTCGCCAAGTGCTCAGCAGAGGAAGCAGTCTGGGTCTTACACTTCCCCAGGTAAGACAGACCTGTTGTAATTCCCTCAGAATTCTACATACAAAGCCAGAACGTTCAGTTTATAACACAGAATGCTCTACAGGAGATAAGAAAAAAGAGGGAAGCAGCTTCCACGTGGCATAATGCTGGGCTAGTACAGGAGCAGCCCCAGCCTGCTTTCTGCCACCACGAGCAATGATCAAGGAGTGAACGCGAGCGCGCTCTGAGCCTCCAAGGGGGAGACAACACCATTCAGGATCTGTGGGCTATCTGTTTGCATGAGAGTGTGTATTTCACACACCACCTTGCTGCTTTGAGGCCAATTACCCGAGGCTTTATGTTAGTGCTGTTTTATTTTATAAGTACTGCAGAAGGAAAATATTTTAGAATTGAACTATACCCATCTCTTTCAGCAAACATTTTTATTTTGAAAGAAATCCTATGCACTTCTACAGGGTCTAGCTATAAAACCAAAATATTTATTGCATATAGCTACTTAGTGGGAGAGATCGATAAAACATATTTTTGTAGCCATTGTGTTGATGCAGTAGGGATTGCTGAATTTACCTCTCTCTCTGCAAGCCTGCAAATTTAATTTGGAAAACTCCAGCTTGCTGTAAACGGTAATGCTACAAGATAGGTATTTAAGTGAATGCAGACAACACAATGAACATAAGCCAACATCCAGAAGGGTACACTGAATGCTGCATTTGTTGGAGGAAGCACAATACTAGCCTAGCTTGTTTCTCTTAAATGCTCTATTTAAGGTGAGGCATGCCATTCTTCAAACTGCTTTGAATCTTTGTTGTGCTCATCACTAGTAATTATTCAAAATCATTCCACAAAGCAAAACAAACAAAAAAATCCCATTGTCCAAGCCAAATTTAATGTAATGTATTCAGCTGTGTTATTCCAAACTCATTCATCAGTCTAGGATCACAGTCTTCAAACCAGAATCAAAATGGGTAGTGGTATCAGGGGTATGAAGGAGCAGAAAAACACTGTTATTTCCTTACTGCAGACAACATTACAGTACTGTCCCACAATCAGGGTATACAAAACCTATGTGGAAAAACTGGAAAAATTCTGACTTTTTGACTGCCATGGCTATGTTTTGCTACTGTTGATATTTTGTGAGAGTTTCCTTTTCCTTAATTTCTCCTAAAAGCAGGAAATGGGTTAATAATGCAAATAAATCAGCTGTGACAGAGCACAGAAACCTGCTCCCTTGGACCTCTTTGCTTAACACCACAAAGAACTGTGTCCCTTTATCTCTGCTCCTCCCTCCCACAAAGCTACACCTGCACTTTAGTCCCATGAAAGCAAGGGGAGACACGGCAATGTCATTAGAAGCCAGCACTTCACTCTAACTAGAAAAATGATTAAAGAAAATCACCTTCCTAATGGAAACTCTTAGGTTACTTTATCTATAGCTGTCACCATATATGCCAATACAGCTTTATTTAAAGAGAAGAAAAGCGAACTCTTGGAATAACTTGCACATTTCAGCACTGATGAGGTAGATGTTGGAGCCAGGGTTCAACTGTAAGGTTCAACTGCATAGCAGAGGTGGGTGATATTAAAAAAAAAATAGCATCAGCAACAAAACCCAATGAAAAACCCCTGTAGCATCTCAACTTTTATGTAAATGACTGTGCTAATAGAGGATGCTGAGAGAAAAAAAAAAATAAGAGGAAAGAGAATTTACAAGGCTGAAACGTTTCTAAATATTCACTAATATGACAGAGAAGTTTCCAGAAGATGCCAGCAGCTGCTGAGGCAGGGTGAGTCTGTTTGGCATTCCTAATGCAGGGACAGACGTGCTCTTGGCAGATGTTTGTCCGTCACACCTTACATGCCCCAAAACAGATACATTGCCCAATTAAACAAAAATGCTCTGAGGGCATTGCTCAGGTCACATCTGGCTGGCTTACTGCAGCTGTGTCATAACGAAGGTAGGAAAGTTGCCTTGTTATGTAAACAGCACAAATCTCCCCTGAAACGTTAAGATGGAAAATTTGTTAAATTAATTATGGTTTGCTTTCCTCTCTCATCCCCTGGAAAATATATGAATTCATTTATCAAGCAAGAATTAGTTTTAGTATTTTTTCAGTTTTCTGATTTAGCCTAATAAAAAGATGTAAGAGATTGGATTTGTAAAGTGAACTATCTACTTCAGCTGCCTACAAAGGCAACAAAGGAAAGAAAAAAAGCAACAAAGGTATGAGGCTAAAACTGGGACAGAGAGGGCAGCCAGGTTAAAAATGAGTGTGATCATTACATTTCCTAAAATGTACAGAAAATAAACTATTACTTAGCTTGTTGAACACAGAAAGAAGAAAGTGGTAGAGCTAAAATCACACATTATATTCCAGCTCTTACACACAGGTCCATCCGACTGCTGCCAACACCAAACCTCGATTTCTGCCGCGTGTCAGCACGGGGCTCCACAGTGGGGAGCGGGACAAGCCAGGGACGCCTGAAGCGCCACGGATTCTCCTCTTACTAGAGAATTAATTACAGATGGGCTGCACCAGTCTGAGATTCTATTACAAAATATGAAGTCACGGCAGTGCTGGCTGCCCAGACTGATACAATCACTTCACCTTTGAGGGAGGAGAAATAATTCAGAACATCCATCCCTTCTCCTCTCTGGGGCTTGCATGAAAAAATCTAGGACCGGAGGAGGGAAGGGTTTTATGTTTTCTCCATATCCCATCTGTCAGAAGCCACAACCTTCCTGAACCCGCTTTTCTTTCTGTCTCACTAAGGAAAGGATAGTGTCCTCTGCCTACTTTCTCTGACTCCTGACGGTCTCCCTCTTCAGTGTGAAGTGGCTGTAAGATGGGTAATACCTTTGGATATTCTAAAGATTTAGACTGAAGAACGGTGCAGAACATCAGTACCCCACCAAGAGGTCTGACAGCAGCCAGGGGCTCGGGAGCCTGGTCAGAGGGGGATCAGGGACGCCACCGGGACTGCTTTAACTGACAGATGGATTCTGTGAGAGAAACACAGTTAGCTGATACCAGGGTGTGGCTGTTTTTTTTTTTCTAGTAAGCAGCTCTTCGAGCAGAAATGGAAGACACCAAATGAACTTGTTAGTATGCGCCAGCTAAATCCTGGTGATGACTTCATTTACCATGTCTAAAATATTAGGCAAAACATAAACCCAGTGGTCAAGGCTAGGTCTGAGAACTTAAATCATCACGTACAAAACCTGAAACCCGCAGCCTTTTCTGGTTCAAAAGCTCCTTCAGGCTGAGCCAGAACTGAGTAACTGAGCCTCCTCTCGCAGAAGGATGCGAACCAGGGCTTTCAAGACTCCACAAAATGCCTCTTTTCCTCCTCAAGCTTGTCATCAGCTGCCTCTTTCCTCCTACACTCATCTGCAAATCTCATCCCCTTAGTACTAAGAAGAGAACAGAAATCAGAGGCTGTATTTGCCTTTGGCTGGAATGAGAAACACTCTCTACAGCAGAAACCCTTAATTTTTAATCATTACCATTTGTAATTATTATGGCCACATACTAATGTATCTCTAAACACCCAAATGAAAGAGGAATGATTTGAAAAAGACTGGAAGGCAGATGCCACCAGCCTAGTGGGCCAATGAAATCAGCAAGTAATTAAAGTTTCCTAAAGAACTCATTCTTTCTGATTCCTTTCCAGTAACTTGAACAGACAACACAGAGGGGGTCCTTCCTTTAAGTGCAATGATATTTGTCAAATCCATTTTTAAATATTAGTTCAGTTAAAAACAACACATACAATATAAAATGTAATTAAGTTCTGTATAGATTTCACTTTCACGGGAGACTAGGAACAGCGAGGAACAAATGATGTTATTCTAGCTGTTTCTAGAGCTCATTGGAACCACTAATGATCTCACAAGCCCACAACTCATCAGCTGCACACAAAACAATAGCAACAGCAGTTGATGCCACCAGAAAAAGAAAAGAAGTGACACAGGCAGCAAGCAGTAGAGAGAGATGAAGTTGGAGTACAGCGGCTACCGATTCACAGGATGCCAAGGAGAGCAATTCTTCAGCTGTTGCCTTTCTGTGTACCTCCTAATAGACACGCAACAACGGCTGGCCAGAAACTGCGATTCCAATGCACTGCATGCCTCCAACTCAGGATCTGACTCTGCTCTGCCTTGGAAAAAGACATCTCTGCAGATGTTCACGGAGGCACTACAAGCTCAGCCCAGCAGCGTGGGTCCCAGCCAGCAGGCAACCCGTGCGCTGCACACAGCCTCTAGCTTCTGCACAACTCACTCATTTATTTACTTATTTACTTGTTGTTTCAGTAACACCGGGCAAGGACAGGCCAGGTTCAACAAAACAGTTTCCACAGGAAAAACAAACTGTTTTGTACTGATGTGCTGCTACTTTGAGTTGCTGAAGAGATGAAGCAATGTTTCCAATAATTAGTAAAAAACAAACAAACACACGCAACAAAACCCAAGCACTAACCTCAAAATTTAAATCAGCATCTGGCCATCATTCCCAGCAAAACCTCCTTTCCCATTTTTTCCCTCAAGACCTTTGTTGTGAATATGGTCATCTTCAGCAGATTTGTTCTGCTTGATACTTGCTGGCTAATCACAGGCTTTGGCACTACTAAGCACCACCTTATTTCAAAGGCTGGACAGGGTGTCTCTGCACTTACATCGCTCTCCTGTCCTCCTCCAGTCTCACGTTTGCAACTTCTTTTCTCAGAATCCTGACTGTACCCTTACTGCCCTCCCCAATGGGATGTTTAACTCGGATGGTTATTTTCTCTTTTCCAGTTAAGACGATTGTTCCCTCTAATACATCAGTCACAGAAGCAGTCAGGGCAGCCATACAAAACGGCCACTATGATTAAAAAAAAAAAAAAAAAAAAAAAAAAACACCACTAAGCAAAACAGCTTTGTACACAAAACAGCTTGGAAAAATGCCTTCTAAAGTCACCAGCCCCCCTTGTATTAGCTGCTGAGCTGCTGTGGTAATCATCCCCTCAGTAATCCCAATGAAAACAAGCCATGTTTACAAAGCCCTACTGTCTATGCAAATTGACTTATCTGACCAAAGCTAGTCAGCTGGCAGGACTGGCCCTCCTTCACGATGCAACACTGGGCAAAGAGGAGCTAGGATAAAAAATCCCTCTGATTGCGTCCTTCAGCTGCGTGGCTGAAGCCCAGCTGCACAGAGATCTGCCCACAAACCAGGCTGGCTTAAAACGTCCTCTTCACTCCATACCTCTCCTTTTATTTTCTGGGTATATTTTAGTAAGTTACAGAGTGCACTGACTTGTGCAGGAAGTAAAGCTCACTAGCAAGATCGAAGAAGAAATTCTGGAGTGTTATTTTTTTTTTCCCCTTCTATATTAAATTTGGTACTTGTCTTTCTAACTTGGACTGCATAATGTTCTTTACCGAAAAAGCCTGAGCTTGTTCCAGGTTGAAATAAAAGAAAATCCAGTAGCCAAAGTATGGATATTTGCTGTGAAAAATCATGAGAGACAGGGATTATTTTCTGAGCACAGAACTAGACAATAAATAATGAATAACTCAAAGGCTCCGGGAAAAGAAACTCTGGGAAAGATACAAGGCATTTCTCCTGATTGTTTCTTGTGGTTTGGGCCACTGTTTGAATGTTGACCTCAGGACATCCCAGACACTGTAACACTGCAGTGAAAGCAGCACAAGAAGGCAATCTGACTACTAGGCAGGTTTCTTCTCTGACACTTTTCCAACTGAACTAACAGCTAGATGTCTAAATGTATATTTAAAAAGATGCTTCTTAATTACCTTACTCCTTAATAGTTCCAAACTCTCAAACCAGACCAGCACAACTGAAAGCTTTCACTGGTACTTAGAGACAAGATTTTTCATCCAGGCCAAACTTTCTGTAAACACAGAAAAGCTGATGAGTCAAACATGAGGTCTGCTAGGGGCTTTGTTCTCTAGTCTGTTTTATATGGTACATGCACAGCTCCTGCAGCGATGGGTGGCAGAACAGAACCCCAAAATAGGCAGTCCCACAGCTCCCCAGCACCTCGAGGCTGTTATGAAATGTAGCTGCTCCTGCCCAGTTCTTTGAATTCTTTTGTCTCCAGACAAGACCTGCAGTCTATCAATAGCAGAAGATCACATTTTCAAACCCATGCAGCAAAGGAAAACAAAAAATCATGCAGTTACTTCTGTCTTACAAACCCAGGCCCCCAACTGGAGACACATTACAGTCCCTAACCAGATGGCTGCTGCTCTGGGAGAAGAGTAGAGGCAAGGAAAAAGGGGCTTGAACAGGAAGAAGAGGGATATAATTACACCCATCCTCTGCCAGATGCTATGCCAAGGAACATAAATTAAGGCAGAATTTGGCACTGTGCTGTTCAAGCTTAGAACTTTCTCTGCCTGGTGCTTAATGACACACCCTGGGATAACCCGCACAAAAAAGCACAAAAAAGTTCTGTGAGATTATTACAGCTACCAGGAGGGAAGCAAGCAAGCTTGTGGCGCACACACTGAGCAACAGGGACGTGGGTTCTTTCCTGGGTTTTGATCAGGAGAAAAATAAATAAATAAATAAATAAATCAACAAACACAAAACAGAAAACAGAGCAGAACTCCTCAGCTTGGCAGCTGGGCACTGTGTTAGTGCTTGGCCTGGCTGCGGCTGTACCCTGCTATTTGCTAATCAGGATTGACAACAGAATATTCAGATAATATTTATGCACTTTTTTGCAGTGAAGACCTCCACAGCTATTTACATAATAGAACAAGTGATGTTTTCAGATCAAATTAGATGAATTTATGAACGAATGGACACAATAACAACAAGAAGTTGTGGCTGTCCCCTCCCTGGCAGTGTTCAAGGCCAGGCTGGATGGGGCTCTGAGCAACCTGGTCCAGTGGGAGGTGTCCCTGCCCATGGCAGGGGGGCTGGAACTAGATGGTTTTTAAGGCCCCTTCCAACACAAACCATTCTGTGATTCCATTATTAATGTATTTATCCAGTCGCATATTCTAAAGAAGGATCATTTTGTGGGTCCCAGCTCATCAAGATACTAAAGGGGAAAACTGAACAAGATTCGTAACAAGAAAGAAGTCATATCTCTTCACTTTGCCTTAGGAAAAATCTCTTTTCCATGTGCTTTTAATGAGGAATCAGACTGCAGCTTTAAAACTTCACTGTGGAGAGAATTTCGGAACAACCTGAGAAGCAAATGCAGTAACGACCTCAGTCAAATTATACTGCTATCTACAATGCTCCTGCTTAGCTGCGTTGGCTTCAGAGCAGGCTCCCAACAGCTAGCAACCCCGACCGCGCAGGGTGCAGAGGGGGGCCGCCCGTGGGGCCGGCCCAACGCCGGGCCCTGGGGCCCCGTCCCCCTCTCACCCAGCGCCTGCCGCCCCCCCAGAGGCTCGCAGAGCGGCGCAGACCG
>VXAV01003979.1:167250-193635 GCA_013399715.1 Alectura lathami
TTTTTTTAATTTGTTGGTAGGGAGGGTGTAATTGAGAGTGGCAGAAACCTCTTGCTATGCTCTGATTTTGGTGATATCCAGTTTTCTGAAGGTTTGTAGGTTTTTTTTTATTGTTGTTGTTTTGTTTGTTGTTGTTGCTTCTAAAATCAGACCGTCTTTATAGTAAAATTTAAATGCTTTATGTAGGAGCAAGAAATTTCGGTATTTCTGGAATACAATGTTATGCTCTGAAAACACTTAAACCTACAGACAATTTGTTCTCCCCAGTTTGGCCCGGGTCCCTGACAAGCAGTCTCACAGCAGCTCCCTGCTGCAGCAGCAGGCTGGTTGCTGCACTTTGTGGGGCTCGGAGCGTTCCCTGCAGCAGCTCAGAGCCGTGTTCTAACCTGTCACAGCCCTGACAAATCCCACTCTGTCCAAAATCAGCAGCTTTGGCCCACTCCAAAATGAACTGCTCACTCCATGCTTTTTCTGCCCCATTACCTGTAATCCCCATCCTGCAGAGAATACACCATGAAAACCTAACCTCTTTTCCAAGCTTTTTGTTTTCCTGTGATATCTTGTTTCTGTGTCCTGTGTGTTTCTGACAGAGCAGTTCCTGGAGTTTCCTGGGCCACTGTTGACAACCAGGATTTGTACCTCGCCTGCTCCTGACCCTGGTCAGCGTTAGCCAAAGGTAAGGAGAGGAGGAGGTGACTAAAACTTCCCCTGAAATGAGAAAATGTAGGGATGGCTCACGGCTCCAGTGGGCTCTGGCCTTCCTACAGCCTGGGCAAATGATTTCCCTGAACAGTCCCACATCACCGGGCTCGTGTGGGGGGGATTCATCTCAGAAAACCTTTCTCACAGGTCGTTTATGGCAATAGCTCAATAGCTCTCCCCGTTCCTGCACCCCCCTCCCCCCGCCCCCCCCACAAAGAGATCTACTCCTGTTTCTCATCACATGAACTATTTTGTATGTAATCTGTCTAACTAATCAAGTCCCTGGCAAGACAAACCCTGGAGTCAGCCTAGCAATCTGATTTCACTAAAGCAAGTGTAAAGCATCATCCTTTACACAAGATAAAGCCTCCATGCCTTGTCTTGCCATTTCAAGATTTTGGCTTTCAGCAACACACACATTTACTTGGCACATAAGAATTCTGTGCTCCCTCCTCTGCTTGATTCGCTCCTCCAAGGGAGCAGTGATTTGTTCACTTTTTTTTTTTTTTTTTTTTTTTNTTTAATTTCTTCATTCTCCTGGAGAGATGTTAAGGGGCCTGAAGTCCCAAAATAGGGAAAAAGGGAAATAAAAAAATGACTTAATTATTCTTCAAAGCCTTTAGCGACCACAGAACCATCTGATTTTATCAAAACTCACACAGCCTGAGAATTCTGGGGTTGAGGCCCAGGCATCTCTCTGGAGATGGCATATCAAAAGGTACAAGCATTAGCCTGACACCAAAAGAGGAGAGAGGGGAGGAAAAGACTGTCAGGATTTCAGAAAGTCAAATTGTGACACTGTCAAGAGACCACAGGTGTTCAAGCTTCTTCCTCTGAGTTGCTATTAAAAAAAGCCCCGAGCCCCCAAAGATAACACCTAATTTAGAGAACTAATTCACTTCCTATGAGATCACAAAAAGAAAATACAGAAAAGAAGCAAGGAACAGATTGTTTTGATTTTTCTTTTCTTTCTTTCTTTCTTTTTTATTCCTACTGCCAATGTACTGAAAAGAAAGTGAATCTCTAAGCAGGAAAGGGCTAGACAGACAGAAACCTCTCCGTGGTGAAAATGCAGACTGAAGTTCCTGCTATTTCTGTTGGTATTTGGGGGAAGTTCATTGAAAGGGACTTTGCTGGGGCTGCTGAGTCTAAAATTAAACATACTGTGGCTCATGAGTACCCACATGCCTGTCACAGCATCACTGTGCTTCCCACAAAGCCTCTCTGCTGGGTGCAGAGCACGGCAGGCTGTCTTCCTCCTGGGTCCCGAGGGAGATGAAGGGAGAGGGAATGTACCAGCCGGATTACCACTGGTGAAATAAATCTAGATGCACTCCACCGCGTTTCCCAACAAGAAGATGATGTCCCAAGTACATTGCTGGAATCATTTTTGTTGTAAGGGATTGTCAGGGATTTTTTAGTTATAGGAAACATTTGGATCAAATCTGATTTTGCCTATGTCTTGCATGAATCACCCAAACATGCTGAGGTGTCCCTTCATGCTGCACGTTTTATGTTCATGACCATTTTATTCACTCCACAGCATTTGGTATGAAACTTCATGCCACAGAGCACTTTTCTAAACAGCATTATTGTCCTTTTAGGTCTGACAGCTTTGAAGCTTCCCTTTCAAATGAGGAGGAGGAAAGCATTTCATATAAAGCTGAAGCAAATACGCTACTTCTTTTTAAAGCTAAGTGCACATCAGTGACTGGGTTATTAAAGACTTTACTGTTGGTTTCCTGCAAACTTTTAGATGGAAAAAGCTTCATATCGTCTTACTTGAAATTAAGTTTACTTCTCAGCCTTCCACTCAGTTCTAATTATACCACACATATACTCAGATACACCTCTGTCCAGAACAACAGCAGGTAGTAGAGCAGGCTGTGGATGTTCATACAAGTCCCACTGAAATTCATGTCCGTCCTTGTGGCCTCCTCCTCATGCTATATGAACTGATGAGCCCTAGACTGTCTCTATCTTTGACAAAGTGGAGTGATTTGAATCGCCGTAAGATCTTAAAAACCAGTGTGGTTTAGGCCTAGCCCTAGCAGAATAATTAAAAAAAAATAAAATAAAATTACAGATGCATGATCACCAGCAATTTACATAGCATAAATATTTTTCTTAATCCAATTTTACTTAAAAACTGTAGCAGCGGTCGGGTTTATAATGGCTGTATTTAGACAGATCTCCCGTAGGCTGTGCTGGTAAGATGACTGAGATCAATTGAGTTCTCATGACATATTAAAGTTTCTGGAGATCTGGACAGGGAGGAAACCGGGACAGCCTCGGGCTGACCGCTCCCAGCAGTGCTGTGATTTCAGTGGGACTGCCCAGTGATGTAGGTGCTCACCAGCACGAGCAGCATCCGTGTTGCTGATGGCATCTGGCCCTGTTATCTGGCCAATTATAGTGGAGAGCTCTTGAACAAAATACTTTCATTTTTTCATAAGCTCTCTTTGGGCATTACTAACCTTTATCTTTTAACAGGAATTAGTTTTTAGTGTCCCATTTTAAACACAGTATTGTAAGTGCATTGACAATGTCTGTTGCCAAAAAAAAAAAAAAAAAAAAAAAACCTCCCACACTCCTTAACACTGATCTCAGCATTATGGCATCGCCAGGAAGGATAAAGCGGGGCTGGTCAGGCAGAAACCCACAGCTACCCTTTTCCAGAACTGGGCTTAGATACTAAAGACAAGCAGCGGCTGACATCATATGAAGTGCAGAACAGCAAAGCCAGGCCTGAAAGGTGTGTGGGTGTGTGCTTGTACCACCAGACCTCACTGAGCAAAGGGAGAAAGCGCCCATTCAGGACTGAGACATTTTTACAGCCTGCAACTTCATTAGTCGAGGATTTACAGCTCGGGAAAAGAAGGAGGAAAAAAAGTAGGTGATCAAAGCAAATTTGCTTTGTTCTCCTGTTCCTGGAACATCTGGAAAAATGGAGGGTGAAGAGGAACAGGGAACTGAAGGGATAAAGCAACTGTACAAGCCTCCCTGACAAAGATTTACTCTGAAACGCAGCCCGCCTGCATTCTTCATTCAACTGCATCTTCCCACAGAAACATTGCCTAGAGGCGCAACAGACAACTGGGGCACCCTTGCTCCGTATAATGTATGTGAGGCCAACATGTAGCAGAACGGGATTTTAGGGTCTGTTATCAAATACACCGTCTTTTGTGATCATCTATCCTTGCACAACAATACAATCTGCTGGTAATTAGAACATCAAAGGGGTAATTACATCCATTCACACCCAAAGACAGTTGGACAGTGTAGTGAGCCAAAGTACGTTGGTAAAGAAGAAAGAGATGTGGAGATCCATTCATCTCCCTGTCAGATGAATGCACTGCACAAAGCTATCTTTATATAATTTGGATGTGTCCTCATGGGTGCATTAGCACTTCTCAGTTCTACATGCCTGGATTATAGATAGATGCTAATGACTAAGCACAGGACACACACTTCAGTTCAGCATTTTCAGATGAGACCTTCTGAGGTAATCCATTTTTTCTTACCTTTGGTATGATTAGAAGATTCCTTGTATTTTCCTTTGGGGTGATAGCAATATGTAATTACCACATTCAAGTGAGGTCAAAGAACAGCTCTTCAACCGAGTACAGCTTGCAAGCCTGATGAGACTGAAAGGAACAACACTACCTCCATTCAAGCTGTTTAGTTATTAGTTTTCTTTTTCCTTCCTCCTAGCTCACACAGTGATAGGATGCTTCTCCAACACTAGGCTGTCCTTAACAAGCATGTAAACAGAAACAGTCTTAAAATATTGTCAAGGATATTTGCCAGCTGAGGCGCAAAATCTACTCGTCCATCTCCACTATCACAATGAAGATAATGAAGGAAACTAATGATACTTAATTTCTCTACCTAAAGCATTAAACTTTGGCCGAGTGGGCTGGTAGTATTTTACAGTATCACAGTAAATCACGGTATCTAGCTATATGCATCTGTTATCGGAGCTCCTCCATGATGAAGGCTTAGCACTTTGTATTCCTAATTCAAAGTTACCAAAGTGCTCTAAGACCCCTGATTGCAAGAGGAACATTTTAAGTTCATAGTGAGAGAAGGGAAGAAGAGAAATGAAGAGTGCCCTAGTTCATTTAATGCATTATCCTTGCGAGTTTTCATGTATTGATTTTGGCAGAAACACAACCAAATGTTGCTGTCACTTGCAATGGTAAGAAAGTGCTTAGTTAATGCCTGATTAGGTTTTAGAGCTCAAAACAAAATGTTCTGGTTATGCTATCCCATCATAGCACCGACCTAATAGAATAACATGGCAGTAAAACAAGTTTTATCATGCCATCAGTTCATCGCTAAATTAGTGTGGAGTTGCTTTTGTTGTTGTAGTTTATTTTTTAACAATTGTCAAAGCAGACAACCAGGCATTTATCCTGCAACATTCAGGAACCTGTCTGTCTTGCACGGTACCACAGATTAAAGCACTTGAATGGGTCTGGTTAGGAAACTAAACAAATTGATGTTATCTGTTTTCATCTTTCTTCCGAATTTCATCAATGAAATGAAACTCCACTTAGGAGAGATGCCACCAAAAGCAAACTTCATTGATGCTGTGAAATCACTCACGTCCTTAAACTGAATGTTTCTTGGGTTCACCTTGCCGTGGAGGAGACTCGTAGCTCCATCAGAAGTGCTGCTTCAGAGGCACAGAAACACAGTGTCTTTTGTTCCCCTCAAATCAGATTTTCCAGGCAATTTCAAAAACCACACCATTGAAAGACTTTTTTAAAGAGTTCAAATTCTAGGGAAATTGAGATGTAACAAAAACCATGTCAAAGTCCTGTCACTACAGATGGGCTCAGTCTCCACCCCGCTACCATGGGCCTGCAGATCCTGCTGGTCCACATTACCCAGCAGTGATTCCAGTTCCCGGTTCCCCACAGCATGCCATGTCCTGACTTTTTTGACCACAGTCTGGAAAGTGGTAATTAAAAATAAATCCCTGACTTAAAGAGGTACAGACTGAAAAAGGTGGCCAAGCTCTGTCTTTGAAGCATTCCCCAGTTCTTGAAATATGTGGCTCAGGATTTTCAGTCTGTAAGAGGGACAGGGAGTATTTTGGAAGCATGGGTGCCAAGTAGATCCCAAACGCAGATGTCTAAGCTTCAGAGTTGTGCTCAGTCCCAGCTTCAGCTCCAGGCCACAACTGTGCTAACAGCTTTGTATTAATGAAGGAAGACTTTGCCAAGGAGACTAGTACCACTCTTCGTCTTTCTTAATAAAATGTGTTCTAAAATTATTAATCTGGCAGATAAGAAGATGTCTGGTTTCTTCTAGTTATCTTTAAAAATCCAGTACCTGATAACGAGTTTGTGAGTTTTGAATTTCTCTCTCATTTCTGTAATCATGCATATTGCGTATTAATAAGTTTAAAATGGAAGGGGAAGCCATGAACTGACCCCTCACTATGCAGCTGCCAAAGTTACTGAGTTACTCAGAGTATATGAGGAAAACCAAGCCAAATCCAAAAGAGATGGCCACTTCTGAGGCAAGTGCAAATGGAAGAGGGCAAATCCATCAGTGAGCGGATGTGCTAATTTGTACTGGCTGCTCTGACTTAAAGCATGCAGATCAAGGCACCTCTGGGCTGTTCCGTCCCCATTTTCTCTGTGTTCGTTTGTCCTTGCTGATACAGATATGCACAGGCAAACAGCAAGTTCTTCTTTTGGACACAGAAACAGTCACTCCTGGCAAAGCACAACGCCACTGTGCAGAGGTGCATTTTCCAAACACAGTTTGGTTGTTCAGTATCAGACTTCTCATATTATAGCTTCTAGAGAAACAAAACTGCACAAAAAACAAAGTACAATCCCCACCTCTTGGATAATCTCTTTAGCCAACATCAGCCTCAAAACTCATAAGCCTGGTCACCCATATTTTCTCTTGCAGTGATGCAGAAGACAATACAAGAAGCTGTATTTCTGTCGCTTGGTTTTTCCCAGCACTGTTCATGAATCTCCCTCCTGGTATCAAGGATTATTTCTTGTTAGGGGTAGGATACATCCTAAGGGAGTAGGAACTGCAAAACAAAAAGCGCTGCTGGGGAGCCCCACCGTGGGTGCTGTATGGCCAACGGGAGCAGCGCTGCCCGCTCTGTGCAGGCATGCTCAGCCTCCTGCCCCCAGACATCGTCCACAGCAGGTGCGGGCTCCTGCCTGCCCTCACTGCGGCTTCCGCTGCTCCGGACTCAGCCGTGCCCGCCGGCCGCGGCCAGCCTTCTGCGGTGTTACCAGCTTCAGGGGTAAGTGGTTGCAGAAAACCTGCTCTTCATGTTCGGTGCTACACTGACATCTTGTGGCCCTTAACCCTGTTGAGATGGTAAACAAGGCCAACAGATTTCCAAATGTTTAAGCACGGATTCATTAACGTTTAGTTTGGGGAGGCAGCACTGCTTTTCCTCTCACTTTCCTTCGGTCTGAATGCATATTCCAGAGTTTCATGTGCCCCATTTTGGTAACAAGCTTCCATGTTAAATATTTATGATTAAACAACAGTCAAGCCAAATGCAGTAACAAACAGGTTGTGAAGATAACCCAGATTTGCTGCAGGTGAACTCTCCATGCAGAAACGAGCTGCTGCTCAGTTTAAGGAGAAAGCAAACACTAAAGAAACCCGTTGTCTTCACGTGTCATTAGTAGGTGCTGCATTTGAATTCATAAAGTTGACTTTCAAAATTGCTGTGTCTACTGCTGTGTTAGCCAAGAGTTTTCCCAAGAAAAACAAGTGGATACCATGGCACTATTTCACTGCCATAGTTACTGATCTATAATAAGAGTAGAAGCAAGAAAACCTGCTTGGAAACAATCCACTAGCAATGCCATAGGTTAAACCTATAGGAGATGATGTCACATGCCCATGAAGACAAGAATCTGTCACACTGGTGGAGCGTACACAAACAAAATGAGACTTTCCCTCATGCTTTCATCCTTATAAACATTGGAGGAGGAGAAAAAAAAAAAAAAACTAAACTAAAAGTACCATGATGGGTATAACTCCTTAACCCTTAGGTAAGTTTTAATACAAGCTACAAACTGAAGCACAAAATGGCCTATAAATGAAAAGCAGTAAGGGTATTATAGAAAATAAAAAGGATTATGGTATTAGAAAACACATGAGAGCCCACATTTCTGCCCAGACTCACCACGCTAAGCACTCAGTCATCTCATCTATGTTAGGACCTGAAGCTTGCTCTGTAGGGTCAGAGAAGAAACAGATTATTCTGCAGGATGACAGAAACTTTTCATTAGATACATGGAGCTCTGGAGGCATGCATCTTTCTCTGCAGTGCTTACTGAGTTGTCTAACTAGCTAGATTAAAAGCTATAAGCTAAAATGTTTCAGACAAGCATCTAGAATTAGGGCTCCATGTCTTAATTATATGCAAAATATCATAGCCAAAAAAAAAAAAAAAAAAAGAGTAAACAGAAGAGAGGGGAAGGGGGAGTAGAAAGATTTACATACATGCCCGAACAGCTAGATTTGGTTTGGCCAATTTAATTTCACATTCCTATTACTATGCCAGTCTGTTTTCTTATCTATTAAATTATCAGTGCATACCACTAGACAGATTACCACAGATGTAAAGTGGAAGATATGTTAAGAATCATAGGTGCTAAAGAAGCTTCTGTGTACGGGAAATAAAGGAGATCTCCCTGGAAAACCCAACCTAAGGGATTCAACTTCTTTTCCTAACAAAATACCAGAAGAAACCAAAATGTTTTGAATGTTGAGCACTGGGTCTGATGGCATCACCAGTGCAGGGACACCACATCTTCCCCTCCCTGGGATGGCGCTGGCTGTTTGAGGATGCATACCCTGCATGGGGACAGCAGAGACCCCCACGAGTGGGAAAGCAGGAGAAGCCCATTCAAATTCAGGGCTAAAATTCAGAGCGAGCCCAGGACAGCAACAGAAGATTGGCTTGTCTAGCCTGGTCCCCTTGCTATGGTAGACAACTTATCAAATAATCTCCCCCATAAACCTGTCAAGTTCCTCCTTAAAAGTCATTATGTTTTGTCTCTACTGTGTCAGACTTCCATTCCTCTAAGGCTCTGAACTTACTTCTCTGTTACAGCCTACATTTAATTCATAGCCACTGTATCTGCTCTTGGCTTTTGTGCCAACATGCTCCTTTCACCTGCCCAGCTCTTGTCTCTTCCTGATGTATTTATAGACAGCTACCAAACTGTCTCTCAGCCTTCATCAGGTTCAAGCGAACAGCCACAGCCCTTCTCATCTCTTTTCATTGGGGCTGTCAGCAGCAGGGCTGCTGTGTCTGTGGGAGTTCAGACTTCCTTTTGCATGTGGGCAATGGGAAATGTGAGCAGGATCCCAGACAGCATCTGATGCAAACATCTTTCACTGCAGCAGTCAGGACAGACTTCCTGCTGCTGGAGACTTTGCACGTGCCACAGAACGACTTCTTCCTTGAGAGCAATGCCATCCCCAGCAAAAGTCGCCTAGGTAAAAAGAACACACTGTCCCACGTGAGTGGGATACTGCAATGACAAAATTATTGAGAATATGCTGGATGAGAGCATTTGTGTTTGAGTAGAAAGCATAAAATGGAAAACGACAGTGCACTAATGCTACCTACTGAGTTGAACACTGGTTGAGAGATCAGAAATGCAGGTAGCGATAAATTGTCATACATCATATCAGGAGGAGTATCAGAACTGCCTGCACGAAGTTATTTATGACTGTGTATTAGTTTTGTAGCCATTGCAGAAATGGCTTTGACTGAATGTTTTAAAACAAGTCAGTTAAAGATTAATTATATTTAAGAGGTGACTTCTGGGAGAAATCTTTCATTGGCAGGCATATGAAGTCAGTGTTTGATCCAGCACACTTTTCCACCTTTGGTGTCTATGGTAAGTAGTCAGAAAAAGGGAAAGAAAATAAATGTGAGTGGATCAGAGCATTTTCCCAAGTGGAGGTGGACTCACTTCCTGCTGACAATGCTGGGAAAATGACTCTGTCTTGCTTCTTTTCCATCACCTGTTCCATGAGGTCAGCAGCCTTTTGGGGAGCTAAAATACGAATTAATTCACCAAGCAACTGAGTGTGTGAAAATAATTGGCAGCCGGAATAAGACTTCAGATGCACTGACAAAAACACTGTTATGCTCTGCTCCTTTTGTGTTACTCAGCAAGCACTGGCAAACTTCTGCAGGCTACAACCTTAACACAGAGAAGTTCCAAGCAGGTTCACAGCTGTTCGAGGCTGCCCCTTCTGATGACACTGGACCAAGGAGGATGCACTGGGAGGGTGCAAGCCCACCACTCACCCTGGGCTGGATGCTCTGGAAAAGCTGGTACAGGCTGGAAGGAACCCTGTTCTTGTTAGAGGGAGCCATAAAGAAAACAAAGGACAGGAGATGCATAATCTCACTCTGTCAGAGCCATCACCTTCTCTTTTGCATTCCAGAAAAAAAGCAGAGCAGCAGATTCAGCAGAGTGCATTAAAATGGCCCCAGTACTGGACTAATTAAAGAGGTTGTAGCAGGCGACAGACGGACTGGTGGTGAATGTCACAGGAAGAAAATAATTGGGCTTGACTGGCAAACCTTATGCTATCTGTATAGGGATCTAACAGCCATTCTGTCCTCTCAGAAGCTGCTAGACTGACACAGGCAGAGATGCTGTTCTCTGACAACCCATGAGTCAGCATGGCCACTAAGCTTGTTCCACATCCCCAGCTGCTAGGTGCCACGAGTGCAGGGCAGGCAGGAGCACTGGGACGCCTCGCAGCACAGGGAGCACTGGGATGCTTTGCAGCACGGCCAGCACCACAGGGGCTTTATAAAATAGGTCTTTGTCCCCGAGCCCCGATGCTGGCAGAGACACCGCCACTTCACCTGTCCTCACTACGTAAAGCGAGATGTAAAAAGAGAGATCAAAACAAGGCCAAATACAAAATCTCTGTCTCCCAAAGAAAAACACGGTGATGCTGCAGCCATTAGATTTGCACAGGCGAAGACAAGCACTTCATTAGGAGGGAATAACTCCCAGCATGGGCCACCATCAGAAGCAGATGAGGTGAAATGAGATTCTGGGACTTGGATGTTTTGCAGCTTTGTGATTGCCAAACAAGTCAGACTAGGAGAGTCACAGCATGAGAATGCTTCAAATCGCAGGACCACTAGCACCACCAGAAGTGCTACTGCTTGTGAACCTGCCCCCCAGCGTTAGGAATAATGAACAAAAACGTCATGGAATGATCTCACCTGTTACATATGTTTAATTGCAATATTTTGGTGAGCACTGTGCCTGTTCAGAATCAATTCTGCACAGGCGGAAACAAATTACGCCAAATTGTTCTTGTTATTGGAGTAGGATGCGTTGGATAAGTCACCTGCAGGGCTATCCCCCCCAGTCACCCCTAAAAAAAATAAAAGCGTTAACATTTCCTAGAAAAAAAAAAAACAAAGAAAATAGATACAGCAGTGAATTCTTATGATGCTCAGCATGATATTTTGTAGTATGGCTCATGCTATATGAACTCTTAAGCTATATTATATATAACTACGTCCTCAAATATAATCCCTTTAGCACTCTGTTTTGACCCCCTCCTCTTTTTTTTTTTTTTTTTTTTAATTTCAAATTTTCCCTATTCACCTTTCTCTTACAGAGTTTTTTGTTTGTTTGTTTCTTTCTTTTCTCATTGCTTGTTTAATCTAATTCATGTAAACTTCCATGGAAATTTTTGGTAATGAATCTGTGCCATTCCTACTGCACATTGTTTTGCACTGTGCAACTATGTCCTTGAAGGAAGTGAACCACCTTCTGGTCTATTCTTATTTATGCTGTTACATCCTTACAGCAATATAATTCTTTAAACCAGCAGAAACCCAAATTCTGAGATGCAATGGAGGCTCTGACTTCAAGGGATCATCAGCCTTCTCTTCCTACCTCCAAGTCTCAGGACACCAGGAAGCTGACCGCAGGCTGGCACCATTTCCAATTTTCAGAAATGTTTAGCGGTGGTGAGGCTGGCGCAGCTGCCTCCCAACAGCAGCAGCACCCACAGGTTACTGTTTGCAAGATGACATAACTAAGATGAATGCTGTCTGCCAGCCCTGCATCCTGGGCAACCATCTTACCAAAATGATTACTTCAGCCATTCTACCTGAAACCACGCAAAAAGAGGGCTCTGGACTGGTCCATATTGAGTTAATCTTCACTCTAGGAGAATTTTAACCAGAAGGAGCAAACTGAGTACATTATACAAGTTATCACAGAGACAGTGAGGATTTAGTAGATCGAGCTCTATTGATTTCTGCTACAGTCACTTTTTAATCAGCAAATAAGATAAGCAATATCCTGAGCACCCTCCACGTGGCTCTTTCCAATTTCTTAAACACAATTTCTTAAGACTGTAATTACTATAGATTAATCTGTAGGAAGGGCAGTTCATAATGCCTTTTGGACACAGGTGACCACTGTCCAAGTCTACTGATCCTAATATTTCAAAAGATTTAGCACCAATGTCATTTAATTGTTTGATGCAGACAAAAGAACCAAACAACTTGCTTATGGAGGAAATTCTAATCAAAACAGATATATTTACTTTTTTATCATTAAAATGTATGTTTCCATTTTGTTCTCTAAACATTTTCCACGTATTTATTTTTCATGTATGCAGGTTGTCCCAGCCTAAGCAGCCTCCCATTGGCCCTGCTGTGTGGCTCCACCAACACAGGGACAAGCAGGCATTAGTTCAGCAGGCTTAGACAGCTGCTGCATTGATATCCAAATCTGTGCTAACAACCTGAAACTCCCCAGGAGTCAGCAGAAGGGAAGAAATGTTTTAGAACAGAATTCATCTGACTTTTACACAAATACTGTAGGAGAAGGAGCTCACACCCTGGAAGTGCTTATTTCTTTCTGGTGACTCAAGTCAGGCACTGATGTCTGTGTTTGGCCACCGAATTCTGCCCCAGTGGCACTAATCAAAAGCAAGCATGGAGGTGAAAGAGGAGGACTCAGGGAATGCCAGAGGGGATCTGAAGACTAAAAGACAGCTCCTGGTTTCAGAATGACTGCAGTGGATGATAAGATAATATTTAGCTTCAACGGAAACTTTGATATTGCCTAAATCTCACATAGTACTTCTCTCTATTGTAGGTCTCAAAAAAGATTTTATGAAGGAGACAGGATTTCCAATCCAGAAATAGCACAGTTTTTCGAGGCTAAAATGATTCCCGTGGCACTGACTATTCAGTGATTCACTCTGGAGTACTTTAGGACTAATCCCCACCATTTTCACCTGATGTTGGTTATCAGCAATGGAATATGCATAGAACAGGCAGCTTGATTCTAAACACAGTTTCTTTGGCTCAGAATGTCCCAACTAGAGAACCCATTTTTTTCTAAAAGAAAAAAAAATAGTAATAAAAAAAGAAGGTTATGCAAGTGCTTTATAGATCTTAACTTAGACCTCTTCCTAGAAGACTTACAAAGAAAATTGACCTATAAGGATCCATTTCATTTTTTCTCTTCATCTCATTCATTTCACGATCATTTAAACACAAAAATGAAGCACTCAAACAAGAATTACACCTCACCCGACTGTATCTCTACTAACTGAAAATGCAGTAACCTTTGGCCCTTGAGATCTGTCTCAATCTTCTTCTTGCAGCTTTGAGTCAATGAATGGACCCACAGCAGACTTAGGGCTGTGGCACATCAGTCCTGAGCATATGACCAGCGCTTTTTTGTCCGTAATCTACACAGTGGTTTACACATCCCCTTATGCTGCTTTGAATGGGAGGTAAACAAGCAAACAAACAAACAGAGCCCTCTCCTGAGTGACAAGCTTGAGAGCCAGGGAAAAATATAAGTATGTGCATAACTGTTTGAATTAATCAATGCACTTATCTCTCTTTCCTCTGGAAATCTGCTGAAATGCAGCCATCACCTTCCAAGTCTAAAAATAGTGTCTGCAGGCAGATCAGGTAGCTGCAAGCCACCTTCTTCAGCTTTATTTAATACCTCCTAAGTGAGGATCAACTCATTTCTCTGTGATTTTACAGAAAATTAGTGGAATTATACCAGCAATGACTGGGTAAAAACCTAAGAAGATTACAATTGATTAGGTATTGTTAGTTTGAAAAAAGCCTCTTGACTGACTTGATCTCTAGCACTCCTTACTCCTAGAATTTCAAAGACATGAAAAAAAATTATCCTGGTCACAGACCAAAAATCCCTACATGCCATATTTCAGGATAACTAACCTCTCTCCCCTTTAAAGCAATGTTTTGTCAAGAAATTCAGTGTTTGATTACACTCAGGGTCAAGGGAAAATCTAGAAACTGTCAATGTACAAATAAAAAACCCCTAACTTTTCTTCTCCATGGCAATCACCAAGGGCTAGTCTCTGCACCCAGTCAGAGAGATAATTGAATAACACGGGTGACAGAGCACAGCCCTGTCAAGCTCTTGGGCTGGCCTTGAACTCTTCCATCAGCCCACTATGCACAAGGCCTCTTGAATAAGTCTCAAAGGAATAAGCTCAGAGTCACCAGATCGATTTCCAGCCATCTTTCTCAGGTATTACATACAAAGATTCACTCATCTGAATTAAATATTGTGGTAAAACTGGCCCACAATAACAGCAGTTTGAAGTCAATATTGCTGTCAAGCTTGTAGCACCTAAAGAACCTCATCACCTGATGCTGGGACCCGTGATGTACTAAGCACAAATTATCTACTTTAATACGCTACAACAGAAGGACTCCTCAGGCCATACATTTTTCTGTGACCCAGTTCTCCCATTTGCTTTATATTGCTATAACTGTGTTATGGGACTACAGAGTAAACATCATTATATCTTCATTCACTTTACACTGCCAAAATGGTGACTATTATGTATATATCTATTATACACCCATTTATTAAGCAAGGTTAGATACAAGGTAATTCATCATCCAGAAAGAAATTAGTAGCCAGTTGCTTTCCCATTGCTGTGCAGAGTGATGAGCCTTTAGCTGTGGGTCACGTAGGTTTAAAACTAAGGCAAGGCTGAGGCACTTCGTAGCACATTCCACAGCTGGAGCAGGAGTGTTCCTGAGACACCCTCTGCAATGGTTAACTTCAACAACCAAAGGGTCCGGCTCCTTTTCAGGAAACAAAGCAAGTGATGTACCCCCAGCGTATTCCCATTTTTTATCAGGGAATTGCACTATTTCCTACTGCCGGCCAATGCAAGGTGCACAAGATTGTCTGCTGCCATTTGTTTATGTTTGGGTTCTTCTCAGGACAGGGTGAGTGCAAGGACTGGTAACCACGAAAGGAAAAGCCTTACCATTTTTCAAAGCATAACAGACAGAGTTCAAAAGGCAAGAGGCGCTTTAAGATACCCAGGCATAATCTGTATATGCTTCTTGAAAGTGAAGGTTGTAATTAAAGTTGGCATTTCTGAGCAGCCTGCTAGTGCTGGCCATCTTGATAACAAGCAAAGAGGACATGCTTTGTGACACTGACACATAATCCGTGGGGAAGAGACGGTGCCTTTCCTGTAGAAGCAGTGGGCTAGATATGCGTACCCAGGATGGCCTAGAGGGAGCAACAACTAAAAGATGTTCAAAAAAAAGGTTTATGTAGCCAAAGCAGAGAGAAATATGAGATAAAGCAAGGGATGCAAGCTCACTGCCTTTTTTTCCCACAGGCTTTTCCCCTTATCTCTCCCTCCTTCTATTTCCTTCTGATATTGCAGAAGAAATAATGAATTTTTGTTTGTTTTTAATTCTGGAAGTGTATACTTGAAATGAAGTCAACTTGAAAAGTTGATGTCAACTTGAAAAGTTGACAAAAGAATGATGGACTCCAATATTCAAACCAAACATCTGGGTGGGAAGTAAGCAATAATTTTGCTGTTCAAAACCACATAATAAAGAATCAGTAACAAAGACGAGATTTTTATGCAGGTCACTTTCTCAGATGGAAAGACACTGCAATTAGCAGAGGTGAGAGGGTTCAAAAAGAAATAGGCTGAAAAACAGGGAGACCTCTACCTGATCAGATGATTACTGGAGCATTCTGATGAAGGGCTCTATCATGTGATGGGTGGCTTCATGGCCACCTTTCAGTAACTCTCACATTCAAACGCAAATAGAGTAAAGGTAGGGAAGGATGATGAGAAAATCCTTCGGTATTTGAAAAGAGAGTGCAGAATTCTGCTCAGAAATATTACCAAATATTACTATGGCCATGTAACTAATTCACCTTACACTATGGCTATCAGGACAAAACAAGAGATGCTTTGGAGTAGCGACCATTTGCTTGGAAAGAGGTGCTGCTGTAACAACAAGCACTTATGTCTGCAACAGAGTTGTATGAGTCGGGAATGACAGACTAGGAGGCAAACCAAGGCAGAGATGAGAAGCGTGGACTATACAAGAGACACTTCATTAAAGGTAATCAGATTCCTCCTTAAGAACTCTGAAACACTGTTCTTTCACCACAGGTTTCTGGAGGCAGATCAAACACCTAAAGAGAGTTTCAGTAGAAGAATAAGTAAGGCACACATCATTGAGAAGGGTGATGTACAGCATATCCAGGGAAGATAAAGATGAGTAAAAAACACAAGCATGGAAGAAGAACAGAAATAAATCAGTGTTTAGACGTTAATACAAATAACATTGCTGTGATAAGCTACGCCCTTCTGAACAAGAAGCAGATTAAGCCCACCCAGAAGAGATGCTTGGATCCTGATGATCTGCTTCCCCGAGCAACAGAGTAAGGCATAGGGTAAGGGCAGCCCCGTGCCCGGCAGCTGGGTCCTGCAGAGTGCAGCAGTGCCTGGCCACACAGGCAGGCCCCAGCCCCATGGGCATACTCTGCACTAGGCAGTGCACTGCTGGCTGTGGTAAGAGAAGGGCGAAGAGGGACAGAGCCTCTGTATAGACAGCTGCAAAGTTGTTGTTCTGGGCTTCTAAGCATGGTTACACACTCCATTCTCATGTTGTTAAAGGGTTGCTGTTTTATGTCCAATTAGTTTTTCCCATCTGTTATAATTTCCCTAGAATGCCACATCCCTGAGACACAAATCTGAGGGTGAAGTAACGGTGCACAGGAGAATCAAGAGCCAGAAGACACCTTCAGTAGCCCATCGCATGTTCATCCCCTCCCCCAAAGCAGGACTGCTCTCTGGGGCCCATTTCCAGTCCCATTTCTAAAACCTCAGTCACTGTCGCACCTCTTCTCACCCACAGAAGGTTTATTTCACTATTAAGTCTTTCAAAAGTTTTTCTGACAGGTCATCTTCCTGCTCACCGTGACAAACGTACTAATTTCTCTTCCCCAGTGCTGTTTGTTCCCTCAAATATTTGCAGAACATAGACAGCCACCTTGCAGTCATTGCTTGGTGCGTCCCTATCTCATCTGCAGCCTTTCCACAACACAGCAGGTCAGTTCTTTCCCCTCATCATTTGTCTTGCTCATCTTGTCAGTTAGTTTCCCTGACCTCTCCCTTCCCTTCATTAATTTTCTCCCATACCCCTCTAAGGTAAGCACCGATCAGCAGCCTCCTACCCTCTGTGCTGTACACCCTATGTGGGATGGGAGGACTCAATACTCCCAACCAGTTGTGAGCTGCAGGAACATGGCTTGTGCTCTGCTTTCTCCTCCTAGATTCCCTTTGCTAGTGGTCTGGGGGCAGCCGTGGCTTCTTCCTGACATTTCCAGAACAAAGGCATTACTTGTGGTTGAGCTGAAGGTAACGGAGTTCTTGTCTGTGTGGGTATGGCGTACCCACTGCTGCAGTGATTTTCCATTTCATTCCTATGCTCTGTGGGTTCCCTCCTAGTGCTGTGAGAAAATAGAATACATCTGTATCAATAAGTACAGATATATCTAGATTTTTGAAAGATGTCACTGGCACATATAAGATCGCATTCGTTCCAATTTATCAGAGAAGTAGTTACACATGCGTAGTAAGGAACTCCATTATCCTGTCTTTAATTTACTCTCGAGGGGTTCATCTTTCAGAAAATCCATATTAGAGACCCTTTCCTCATTTACTTCAGCAGGAGAGGGGAGAGGTCTCTATTTGATCTGATTATGGAGCTATCTGGCTCAGCCCAGCCATTAATCCATCTGACAGCTTTCCTATGAAAAGGCAGAATTTCCATCCTCCACTACAATTTATTTCATCATCTGCACTTTCCTTCTCCCATCCCTGGTGTGTGGTAATAATGAGAACTGTCTAGAAATATATATAAATATAGCACACATGTATAAATACAGGTAAAGCAGGTGGCAGGGGTGTGACAGGAAGGGAATTCTGCCTTACATGTACTTTCAACTCTGACATTTACTTGTTGCATAAAAACCTGCATCCGACACCATCCTTCTGAAAGTATCCTGACACAAAATTCCACGTTTTCTCAATAAATAAGCTGTTTGTGTTTGGTCTGTGTTTTGGTATCAGTCCCTATCACAGCAGCTCTCTCACCTAGGCACCTTCTTGATGAAAATCCTGCACTGTAATTTTAAAGCAAGATTTCCTTATTTTGCCGAGACTCCAGGTATCAGAGAGCAGATCTGGAAAAGAGACAAGTGTGCTCTGCAGCTGTCAGGCTCTGCCAGCTGCTCCGCAGCCACCCAGCTGACAGGGTTGGACGAGGCTTAGAGTTAGACAAGCAGAAACCTCTGTGGAGAAGGGGTTTTCTTGTTGCATTGGTTTATTTTTGTTTTTTAGTAAGAAAACTTAGTGCGTAAGGCGGCTGACAAAATCATTGTATTTTACTCAGGGTAGATAATTTTAAGGAAGGATTTTTACTTAAAAATGTCAAACTTGTTAAACTTCTTGACAAAATGTATTTTTAAATAGAGATAATGTTTTGAATTACAAATTATTTTCAGTGAAAGAAAATGTTTTTCAGATTCAAAGGTACGTCTCATTTATTCCAAAGTTAATAGAATTCTACAAATAAAAATGTCTTTTTTTTTTTTTTTTTTTTATTTTTTTNTCATGACATTTAGTGGGCATTGCTGTCCCATGCTAAGCCATCAACGCTTGGTCAAACACTCGGATGCTCTCTCTGATTCTGTGACTTGGTTCTTCTTCTGCTATACAAAATTTTTAACCGATGGCAATTCAGAAAGATTTCAAATGAGGTCAGGAGAGGAAAGGAAAAAAAAAAACTCTTTTGCCTGTGATGACATGCTGAACAGAAGGCAAGACAGAGTTTGTACTTTTCCTACTGATGTCTCTACAACATAGCTCCAAAACCACCTAGGAAATAATTCCCAGATATGTAATCAAACATTTGCATTTATCAAGCTACTTAAGTTTCTTCATTTTAAATGGAAATGTGGACATGGAAAAAGTGTATGCCATGCTGACCCTCTAGGTTTTTGAGAATCCAGTCATTTACTATCTTCCTGCTAATTTTTTCAACCTCCTGTAACTCCAGATCCTAAGATTTCACTACCCCATAGATGGGCAGCTAGCATTGCTCAGAGGAAATGCTTTTACCATTCCTCATGCTCACTGCAGCTGCCAGATTGTCTCCCAGAATCAGCGTATGCAAGGAGAGCAGGGCCAGCCTTGAACCTATTTTGTTATCTGGAATCTGCACAAAATGACACGCTTGGAGTTACAGGATTTGTGGAAAGGTTCTGAAATCCCCCGCACTCCCGCAGGGACCTGCTAAAAGGATTCTGGCTTCCTCATTAACAGGTCCCATTTATTAGAGACTCATAGAATCATAGGATTGTCCGAGTTGGAAGGGCCCTTCCAAGGCCATCCAGTCCAACTCCCCTGCAGTGCACAGGGACACCTACAGCTGGAGCAGGTTGCTCAGAGCCCTGGCCAGCCTGACCTTGGATGTCTCCAGGGACGGGGCAGCCACCACCTCTCTGGGCAACTTGTGCCAGTGCTTCACCACCCTCATTGTAAAAAACTTTTTAATCCAGGCTAAATCTCCCCTGTCTCAGTTTGAAACCATTTCCCCATGCCCCATCACAACAGACCCTGCTTAAGAATCTGTCCCCTTCTTTCTGGTTCCCCCTTTAGATACCGAAAGGCCGCTATCAGGTCGCCCCGGAGCCTTCTCTTCTCCAGGCTGAACAGCCCCAACTCTCTCAGTCTGTCCTCACAGGGGAGGTGTTCCACTCCTCGGATAATTTTTGTGGCCCCCCTCTGGACAAGCTCCAACAGGCCCATGTCCCTCCTGTGCTGAGGACTCCACATTTGGATGCAAATTCTGGCTCCCCAGATAAGATTCCAGGCAGTAAAGAAGGTCATGAACCCAGGATGCCTTGACAGGCCTCAGTGGCCACTGTCAGAAGGCTGAATGAAACCACTTTCTGGCTGCCTCTGGCCAGAGCATCGTTTCAGACATCAGTGCCTTCCCACCTCTGTTGCCCATGCAGTTCCCTGGAGGAGAAGAGGCTCATGGCGTAAGCTCAGAAACAGGAACACAATTGTAAAGCATAAAGCTTCCCAATAACCCAAACATACTGTCACTTCTGACATTGGTTTACTCATTTTTCACTTTCAAAGTATTGTGGGGGCCTAAGATTTGAGGCATCTTTATCTAGTTGTTCTCAGTTCCTTGACCAAAAAATCTTCCATTGATTTTTTTTTTTTTTTTTCAAACGATCCTCAACAACAACAAAGCTGGTCTGCTCCCCAGCATTCTCTCAGGTCTCTTAAGTCATGCTGTGACTGAACTGCCTTGAAAGCCTACCACACAAATTAGACCGCTGCTTAAGCAGGAATTGAAATAACTCGTGATCATGACGAGCTTGTGTTTTATAAGACAGGGTATATAATGATTTATTAGCAACTTCAGAAAGGTAAACATTTAAGAAAATATATTTTCAATGATGTTTGTTTGCTGGATGTAAGTGTTCAGCAAATACCTACAGCCAATTATGCTCCCTTTCAGGTTCATCTGTGTATCTTTTATATAACGTTTCTGCAGTACTCCTTAATGGGGGGAAAACAAGAACTGATGATGTACAAAAGGAGAGCTGCTTGTTTATTTCTACAAACATATAGTTTAAATGCATTCCAGTCTGAAGATAGCTCATAGAAAACTTTGGTAGTATAAAAATGGAGTTGAAAGAGTTTACATGCCCCGGATACATTTTAAACTGCTTTAAACATTTCCCTGAAGTAAATCATCTTATTTCCATAGAGCAGCACTGAAAGAGGGAGGGAATTAAAAACAATCAAATAAAGTGTTCCAAGGAGTTTTCACGATGAATTCTTAAATAGCTCTGTGACTTCCTACTGGTAACGCAATCTTCTGACTGATTAATCTTATTGGGTAAACATGCTGACTTTCATGTAAAATTTGTTTACAACAAATAACGAAGGTTTGCCTTAACTTTTTTATTTTTATTTTATTTTTTTCAGCATGAAAAGCTTCTTGCAGGACCTGAACGCTTCTCCTCAACTTGGGCAGCATGCACTCTCTAAGACAGGACTCTGCACACCCTGCTCAGCAAAACGGATGTCCACTATATGACAACCACTGCAGCAGATGAAGCAATGAAATGGAGATATCTGAAAAAGCTCCAGTCAGACAGTGCCAGATGACTGTGTTATTCCTTTCTATGCGAAGGCTGAATTATTGGTTGCTGCTCCTTCCTGCATTGAAAGCTGAAATCAAATACAGTGCCTGACTGACCACCTCAATCTTCCAATCAACCTGCCATCTCCAAAAGCAGTTTTTTCCATATTTTGGAGGTTTATGGAAATTCTTCATAACACTAAATTTGATTTGGGGAGAGAAAAAGGTCAATGCTTATCAGTGTGTAGCTGTTTACTGATGAAGTACATGTTACAACAGGGCTAATCCCTAACACATGGGCAGAGACCCATTACTACTGAAAACCCATAATTCCTCAAAGTTCTTGGCACAGTAATGCTAAGTGGTTTGTATTGCTTGTGATTATTCACATACATGACAGGTAACATATGTGCTTTCCTAGAACTCCTGATAGAATTGCTTTTTCCCCAAATTTTTAAAAGCTAAGTGAGCAAAATAAATGTTAGTACATGTCATCTGTGGCATAAGCTGTTCTATAAAATATGCTACCTGCTGTTGACTGATGCAGTGAAAGCTTCATCTCGTTTTGGTTTCATTCTTCAGAACCACTCGGCTACCCATATCGCTCTCCAGTTACAGGGCATTGGTCATAACAAAGCCAGAAATTGATAGGTTTGAGTTTGAATGCCCACATCCTTCCTGGTGTTCGTGGTTGATCTGTTTCAAATAGTCAGAAAAAACAAACTGCACCTTTTCTTCTGAGTCTGACAGGCGGGGCAGTGACGGGGCAGTACAGGATTTGCTTCTGTGACCACTGCTCTGGTGCGAGTTCATGTTCTGCAGCAGACTGTGCAGACTGGAGCTGTGCTGTCCTTTGCAATCTCAGTTTCAGCAAGCAACAAATTTCTTATTCAGAGAGCACAACAAGCACGAATATTGAAAACAAGGCAAAGAGTAAGGCTTAGATGAGACATATATTGGGTAGAAACTATATATGCAAAATGCCATGAAATGAAACATTTGGGCAGCTGCGAAACTGAAGCAGTGAAAACTGCCCTGCTTGCATCAATCTAAGCAACTGCTTCTGCAGATTTGAAGTAAAAGCCATCATCCATCTGTAGCCGGCATTTTACCTACCAGCAGCATTAACAATAATGTTTCCATACTCACTCAACTACTCCACAGTCCTAAGGGAATAAAAATGAACAAGACCCTAACTATATAAATCCCTATGTTTTTGCAAGGCAAGTATTTTAAAAAGGCCTCAAAATATTCAAAAGTTGAAGTCCAAATGTAAACAGAAGAGTTACACATTTGAAGCCCATCAATGCTTATCAGTTGCTTATAAGAGCCACTGCATCCCTTTGACAAAATTACTGCTTTCTTTGTCCATCAAGCGTCTATACCCTGCAACAAGTATGTTTGCTTACTCCTAAAGAAGACAGTGCTCCCTCATGCAAATGGACTGCAGGACAAGCAGGTATGGCAACATACAGTCTGTAACAGGCTTTTTCCCCAGCCACCAAAGCTATCCCTAGTTTACAGAACAGAAGCACACCGGGGAAGTGATTTGACGAAGGTCACACACAACATTGTGCCGGCACAGCAACCGGGATTCCTCCCCTGCCATGCCCCCACCAAGGCCAGAAGCTTGCGAAGTGCATGGTGCACTCAATTTTCCTCCAGCTCAGTGGCCTGGACCCCACAGCACTGAATTCACATGCAACAGAAAGACTCCAGCAACTAATAATATAACTCTCTGTAAGTCCTGTAAAGTATATAGCCTAGCAATGTGGATTTTTTCTTTTCGTTTTGAAAATTCTTTTTTCTCCTTGTAAACAATTTCCTTCAAAAACCACAGCCACCTCAAGGCGCTTCCCTAGCAGTTATCAGATCTTCAAGCTGCTACATTTCTCATCCCTCCTTTTGCCTCCCCCCTCACGCCACCTCTCTCTTCCATATCACGCATCATCACATTTACAGAACGGAAACCACTTAAGGCATCAGAACCTTTGCTGAAGGTGAACAGGAGATGAAAGTCAAGTACCATGCTCTGCCTGCCTTCTGGGATTCCTGACATGCCCCAGTCTGCATTTCATCCTACCAAGGTGCCACAATTAAAAAGTTACATGGCATGAACAGGGGAAACAACAGAAGCGAGAGGGGACAGAAAGGCTGGATGGAGCCTCTTCCTATTGCTAGTGTTTACCTATAAAAATTTTTTGATAAAGCTTCCTGAGTCTGACAGCAATCGCAGCCATCGAGACAGCATCTAACACATGAATTATGTGTTGATGTCAGCTTAAAAAGCACCAAACCTGCTGGCTTCTGAAGGCCATTTTACAGCTCCTGTATATATATGACATTAGGGAAAGAGAGATTGCATCATCTCAGATCTATGACAGCCTCTGTGTATGCAGCTGCTTTCTGGATTGACTTCCATGATAAACTTGTCACTTCTGGAGAAAATGGATGGGAACCCGAACTGCCATTTCTCTAGTTCATTCTTTCCCAGTCACTTTGTCCTCCTAGTTCCAGCCGGCTTTGAGGACTGAGACACAGATATTGATTTCCTGGGTGCATAAAGGTAAAATCATGCGCCAAGTGCCTAGTTGAACTGGGTCCATGGTACCCTAGGATTCTGGAATTTTCCGTTTCAGTAAAAAGGAAAAAAAAAAAAAAAAAGCTGAGTAGAGAAAGACTGAGACATGTAAACTTTTGAGACAAAAGCCTGTTTTCAAAATGTCTGGGCTAATCAAAAAGCACCTTTGAGAACAGTAAGTCCTCCTGCCAATGCACAGTTTGTTGTTACTTGGTTACATCAGCATTGTGTTTGTTCTTGCCTTTAAATATAAACATGATCTGGGCTGTGCATACAGATTTGTTTTCAGACAGTTGGGAGAAGCGAAAAAGGTTTCTAACAACAGCAAGGCCTTCTAAGTGAGTTATACCTCCTACCCTAATGTAACCCTCATAATTCATAACTTGCTATCAGATCTTTGCAGAATGAGGGCAGTATTTTTGCAGGGTTATAGATAATTTGGGTAAGCATTGCCCATTCTGGGCTATGAACACATCAGAATATCCTCTTTGTTGTTTTTATATTGAGTGAGACCACACTGCTACCAGGGAAATGCATCTGCTCGTTCACTTCCGTCATTTCAGTTGCCACCCCTGGTAATTACCCAATATACCTGATTGATTTGGAGCTGTTATTCCAACACAAAATAAAATTCAGATAGCTTTCTCTTGGCTGGTATTACAGTGGATCTTTGCTGCTCTGTTTACAGCACTGCTGTCGCTTCTGTGGCAAAAACCTGAGATTCTGCAAAATACCACTTCTCTGTTCATGGCTTCCCTGTAGGAGAAGGCAGAGGAGGGGAGCTGAGCCCTCCTCCCAAAGCCAGATGTGTCTCTGTGGCATCCAGCACCAGCTGCAGCCATGCTGGCAAGGGAGCGGGACGGGTAGCGATGGGGCACGTTGGCTCCGCTGCTCCGCAGGGTGAGGACAAGTGGCAGAGCAGCTCCAGCCACGGGCGCTCTGCCAAACTGCCCCAGCCACACAAAGCCTGGCCGTAAGATCAGAGGAGAGCAGCAGCCTCCTGGCAATGTCACGGTGCAGCTCTGTGCTGACCACAGGGCTCCTTCCCCAGATACTGGGGGGGAGAGCTGTAGTGCATCCTTCTGACTGCTCCTAGCTTTCTCCCCTCTCACTGCCTGAACAAACACCATTCCTGCCACACACTAAGAACAGGAAAAACAGAAAAAACTGGATGCAGCCTGCCAGCATGATACAAACGATGTCCCTTCCCTCACTCTTTTGTCCCTGTTTTTCCTCCCTGTGCCTGCCCCAAGGCTTAAGTCCTGCTTCCATTTCAAGACAGTTACATCTGTCAGACCTGTTGCATTCTGCATCCACTCATGCCGGGTGCAGAAGTTAAAGCAGGTGCTACAGATGCTCGTTTGATTAGTGCAATCTGATGATACTGTTACTTGTCATTTCACAAAAGGAAGAGAGAATGAAAAAGAGAAAGGAAAAGGGAGAACATCAGCAGCAGTCACGGAGATAAATAGGTTGAAAGTGCCTTGCTCTGCTGAAACCATTTCCACAGGGCATGCCCAGCAAGGTACCACATGCACTTTACTGACAGATGGTTCAGAGCCTGTGCAGCGCTGCGGCTCGGGGCAGCACCACTTCTCACCACCGCGTGCTGCAGGTCACTGTGCCACGAAGGAGACACACTCCACCTGCCTGCCCTAACAGTGTCCGAACGCCTGCCCTGTCGAGGTGTTACAGTACATCCAAGGCAAAGGCAGCTGCTGGAGAGACATAGCTGAGATTATGGGGACAAAATAAAAGACCTTTGGTAAGGCTGTGAGCTTGCATTCCGAGGACAAAGGAATTTGGATCCCTTTTGAGCAGACCACATGATTCCTCTGGCAAGGTTTGTGCCACAAACCTTGTGCCAGAGAGGATGGCCCCGGGGACAGCGTGCCATCAGACCCAGCCACCTTCCCTTCCTGGGAAGGCCACAACGGCTGCCAGCACAGTGTTTGCAGAAACTCTGTCCCTGCAGGCTGCAGCAGGCTAGTTGCATCCAAATGTCTGCAAAGGGCACATAAGTTGTGTGCTGCAGGCACACCGAGCCGGGCTGCCAGGTGCTCTGGGGTATGTACACTGCACTCACTGGAGAGAGGCATTTAGTCATCACAGGAGACTCATTTACTCTCTCTCTCGGCAACTGGAAATCTGGATTTGCAGGCTGCAGTAGATCTGCTTCTCAAAAGATTGTGTAGATACAGTCTGGGTTTCTGCTCCCTGTCTGTAGGATAGGGATAATAAACTATAAGGCTCTGTTTGCCTTCCTCTCTATCACCCACCTACTAAATGTGTAAGCGCTTTAGGAAGCAAACACCATCTCATCCAAAGGTGTGTTTGTTGTGAGCGGCCAGCTGAGCTCCATACCCTACAGATCCCTTCGCCTAGACGTAGAAATCTACATGTCATCTGGGTACAGCTGGGCTTGTGCAGAATGCTGTACAACAGGATAGCAGGGAGAAGAGCCTGAGTACTTTCTATCAGAACAAAATTTGATACTTCTTTTTTTTTTTTTTTTTTTTTTAAGGTTACA
>VXAV01003981.1:11029-28982 GCA_013399715.1 Alectura lathami
AAAAAAAAAAAAGCTGAAATGTTTGTTTTGAAATTGCTGTCACACAGTCTGGAGGAAAGACTGCTACATGTGACTGTGATTTTAACGGTCAAGGAGGACTTTGTAACTTCCAGGAGTGAGTCTAGCACCACTGCTGTCCAGAAACCAAAACATGAAACCAAGTTCATAGCTGAATTCAGCTTCAGTAATGTATTAGATTAAGAAAGTGATTAAGAATATATTTAAAAAAAAAATGACAAAATAAAATAAAAAAGGTAAATGTCATAGAAACTCTGAGGGGTGGCATGAGTAAAGAATTCAAATCCCCACCCTATCAAAATATTAATAGCATCTTAACAGAGTCAAAGAGCTTGATAGCACCTGTTGACTCTGCAGCTCCATGGTGTTTTCCTGCAGCAGGGGAAGTGTGTAGCAGTATTTGTGACCACTAAGGAATGCAGAATTAGACCTCAGGTAGCAGAAGTGCTCAGAAATGCAGAGTGTGCCTGAGGCCTGGTGGCAGGGTTATACAAACTATTCACATATTGTAATTTTGGTCCCCCCCCAGAAGGAGGAGTTGCACGCTTCCAGAAGTGTTTTTGTGGCCTTCTTTCCTCAGCGCAGACAGATTTTGTGATCTTGTCTCTTTGTCCTGTTTTTCCATATTCCTTTGATCTGTGCATTGGGTATTCAAAGTCTCTGCAGTTGTTGGGGTTCCTGTATAACTAAACACTAATGTATAAGATTGGAAGCCTAAATTAGAAGGAATTAGGAGAGACTAGAAGCAAAGGTCAAAATGCTGTTGTAGGTCACAAGTGTTTAAAGCAGTCAACAACAGCAGAAAATTCCTAAAGAAATAGAAATGGGAAAGTTACTGAATACTATCTACACTTTTTCTTAAGAGAACATGCCAAAGTGATATGAATCACTCATCCTGAAAGGGTCGTTATTTTCATTTTCACATACAGCTGGTTCAAGATCAGTAAGGAAATAAGTCACGCGTTTTAGCAACTTTTCTTATGGAAGCTGTTTGTTGCTAAAGCATTTGTGTTTTATGAAACTGCCTTAAAACAATTAGCTCTTGTTTGGCATAAGCATTTAAACAGAATGCTTCAGTAATGTGGCTGATTTTATAGTTACTGCATTTCTTTAGGATTGGACTATTCTTGTTCTAACTTGTTCCCCCCCACCCCCCAAATATGTGAAATGTTGAGGCTTTCTTCGCTTTTGGAAAAGAAGTATTTGTGCCAAGGTTTTCTCAGGAGAAGTGGTATCTTGGAGGGTGTCCTGTCCGAGATGTCTCAGACGCCTGTTCCCATTCCATTTTCCTGATGGCTTGCACAGAAGTGGGCTACTGGTCATGAAAAATCTGGTTATAAAATTCACCTTGGTTTGAATTCTGAGCTGATGCGAGTTTGTGCAATCCCACCGAGGCTGTTGGAGCACAGTTTGGCTCCCTTTGTCGTGAGGATTCTGGCAAAAACAGCTAGCAGCACTGTGTGTTTAAAATGTTGCTGCAGCTTCATTGGGAGAATGAGACACCCTCACCCCTCTGTGGGGCTGTTTTGGAGGGGGAGAGGGTTCAGTCCCACCACTACAAACAAAGCTCCCTGTTTCCCAGGAGCGGTGCTGCAGTGGGTTGGGTCGCTGCCAGTCCGAGTTCACTTCAGTGGAAAGAAATTTGGGTTTGGAGCAAATGCCTGCGTGGATCTTGTTGAAGGACTTGCTCTTTAAGGATCTTCTGTACTTCACCTGTATGACACTGGTTATTGGTGTGGATTTTACTGTTCCACAAGCGCTGGCAAAAGTACAAGCACGGATACAGTAAACTGGGAATGAAGGTACCGTGTGCCGTGGCAACTTCTTCAGCTTCAGAGACTAAAATAAGCTGTAAAAACCCTTCTGTGGGGGTGTGCTTGCATTTCTGTAACTTTGCTTTGTGGCCCGTTAAGGTATGCTGCTGTAACAACGGCTGTGTGAAGCGAGCGCACGGGAGATCCCTTGCCAGGTGTCCACCGGTGCTGCAGTAGTTGTTCTGATCGTGTTCTGGTGTGGCTGAAGCAAGGCCATTTGCCACGGTGGACAGAATCTTGGGATAACATGTGAATTGCACTCTGGCATTAGGAGTGAAGAAGAGTGAGCTTGGAGTGAGTTTCTAGTGAAATGTGCACCCGGCAGGAGTTTTGGAAGTGTGACCGGAGGCACGTGCAATACTGTATCTACTGTACCTTCTGATACAATTTACTGTTTAAGCTCAGATATATTCAAAGGGATGGGTGAAAACACATTCCAGTTCTGCCTTCATACTTCAGCATGAAAGTGAAAGGTTAGCATTTCCTTCTAGGATTCAAAGACTGAAAATTGTGCCAGATCGGACAGGAAAAAAGAAAACGGGCCAGCAGTGTGCAGTTTTACTATTAATTTGTATCATGATCTTGGGGATAACGCTTGCTCTTTCTTTTTGTTTCTCCATTTACAAATCTGGGATGGTGATGGCTTCTTCCTTCGTGAAGTGAGATATACTCTCTGGAAGGAAAAACTTGATTCTGAGGAGCAGGACAGAAAGTAAAGAAGAATTCTCCAGACGTATTTTTTAACATGTGTTGGTTCTGTCATAGGGTGAAATAGCAGTTGTATCAGTAGTGCTATTATTATAATGCTTAGGGGAAAACCTCACACTAGGGCTTAGTTTGATTTAACGTCTGTGATGATTTTGAAGGTCTAGAAGGATGCTTACTTCTTCCGTGGAGATGGATAGCAGGTTGACTTTCAGCATTTCATCCTAGCAAAGAGTCAGAACAACTCACTTCCTAACCAGACAAATAAACAGAAAAGTCTTTGGGTGTACTGGAGGACACAGATGGTGTTGTCATTCATATATGTTACATATTTTGCTAAGCAATAACACGTTATTAGGGCATAATAACACTTTGCTGTCCTAGTTGTGTGCTTCTACAGGCATCAGCTAACTGTAGTTCACAAACACTTCAGAACCAGAGTTACTGCCCCCATTTTACAGACTGCAGCGTAGATACAGGGATGTTCAGGTAACACCAGGGAATGGCAGCACTCCTGAACTATCTGGAATTTGCTACATCACTGGAAAATTTATTATCCCTGCTGCTGCTTTGTTATTAAAACCTCTGCCCTGTATGTGCACATAGTGTTGCTTTTCTATACTGTTAGGTAGAAAAGGAAAGACAGTGAATTGTGTCGTCCGTCAGATTTCAGGCTTAATGGCTAAGCATTTGCAAACTCTAACCAAATCAGCTAGCATCCAGCTTCACTATTCAGAACTGTTCTTGCGCATCCAGGAGCTTGTGCTGCATGATAGGAACGTAACCTTGTAGGGTTTGTTCTGAACTCAGCGCTGTGCGAATGCTGCCCTCCGTTCTCTGAATGGGACTTCTGCAGGGACGAATGAGCGTGCTCTGCCTGTGGTCTGAGATGTGTGGAGGTGGTAGAAATGTATTCATGGTGGTACCAGGCATGAGCTAAAATGCCCTGCTGCTCCAACGACGCAATTAGGCCAGGCTTGGTCTATACTTCAGTTCAGCTGCTCTAAAGATTGGCATAACGGGTTTGGAAGGAGGTAAACATTGCAGCAGTGTGGGGCTTTGTAGGGACTTTGTGGTTCAAGTCTCAAGTTTGAACTGGTGGTTTTTAGGAGTAGTTCAGTAACAAGGAAGCCTAATGACTGCCTTTTAAAGCAGATTTGACTGAGATTCACTGGATTTTGTGCTTTCTTTTCTTAGGCTGGTATTGTTCACAGCTTTGGACTTTTGTCCTGACCGAGGATGTCAAGCGTGTTCTACTTTCTCAGTTGGCACACAGTCTTGAGCATACCGGAACTCGATTTCACAGAAAATTCTTAATACCTTGTTCACCTTCTGATTTCAAATCCAGCCATCTGTGTGCTATACTGTGAAATCGAATGATAGAAAGAAAATAATCGGTAAAAATTGGTGGATCCTGAGCGAGTTATTCCCCATCCTTGCTTTACTGTTACAGCAAGCACAGCTTTTTTTAGCTGTTGGCCTTTTTTTAAAATGCTCCTGAACTTTTATCTTTTGGACAAAATTTTTCCTTTGTTGGGTTTATCCCAGAGGGTCATGTAGGGTTTTCTTCTGAGGGAGATGAGGAAGAATTACTAATACAAAAATATTTATCTTCAGGAAAAAAGAAATGGAAAAACACCTCTAAAAATAAATATGGAGAATCAACCTATAGATCTTAGGGAGCTTAGTCTGAAGAGTGTTGGTCCCGACTGCTTTCCAAAGAATTGATTTTTATTTTACAAATACGAAACACCTTTTGTTTTATTTTGGTTGTGATGTGTGTGTAAGTGTAACTGTAAGAATTCTTTGGGTTGGAGAAGACAACGTGGTTATTTTATATGGTTACTTTATATGCCTGGTTATTTTAGGGCCCAGTCCTGCAGTACCTGTGTGATAGCAGTCCACTGAGCTCCTGCAGTTGCAGGATTGAAGCCTTACATGCAGCTAATGGTACAGGGACCTGGTCCTGCACTGAGACGTTTTGGCACGGATCCTTGGGCACATGCACTGTTTTGGGTAAGCTGCTGTGGCTTGGCATCAGCGAAACGATTGTTAAGGATGGATCTGATTGTGGGTTCAGGTTTGTGAAGCAGCAAGGTTCCTCCTGGAAATCTGATAGGCTCGTTACTTATAACGTGGCTGATTCCATCACCTGACTGATTCTTAGAGATTTTTCTCAAGAAACGCAGATGATTGCATTCAGAATTTTCCTCCTTTCTTCTTAAAACACAAGGCTAAACAGTTGGCAACAAAAGGAGATAATTAAGATTATAGATAAAAATAATAGTGGTAAGTGGCCTAATGGTGAGGATTTCTTTTTTTTAACACTTTGCTTTTTAGTTACTACATGGATAAACTAATTTATAACAACTTGGAAAGTTCCATCAACAAAATTTTGCAAAAGTATCATGTTTTTTGAAGAAAAATAAGTAGAAGGAGAAAAATAAGTTGAAGAAAAGGTAGAACAAATCTTACCCTGACAGATGTAGAGTACTCTTTCAGATCAGAACTGGGCTGAAGCCATGCTGTGATGCTTCCTTGACCTGGACCAAATGCTTCTGGCTCCTTAGAGATCTCACAGGCTTAAGCAAAGTTAACGCTGGTTAGTTATCACTGCTGATGTTCAGGACCTGTGGACAACTGTGAGAGCTGAAAACAGTCAGATACTCTTCTTCCTGTCTTCTGCTGCTTGGGAGTTCTGTGATTATCATAGCCAACTCAGGCTTGCCAAGAAGAGGACTTCTGGTCAGGGTGTTGAGAGTCTTGCCGTGAGGCTGGTTCAGTATGGCAGTACTCCAGAGCGGGGAAAGGGCTGGACCAAACGGCTCCTGGCACAGAGGTGTTGGTATTCCTAGTACACAGAGTGAGGGGAGAGTACAGGGCTGCCTGGGCTGTCTTTGGAAGGGTGCACCTCTGGGCTGCACAGGGTGTGTTCTGCAGTCCTGATCTTTCACAGAGCTCCCTTCTGCCTGGGTTTCCTGTAGAGAAGACTGGGATGCATAAGGACAGCTGTGAAGAATGCCTTGGTGTTATCCAGACACTGTCAGCGCATGGGCACACCTCAATTTGGGAGGGAACCTCAGCCCAGGTGTTGTCAGAGGTGGTCGCAGACACTTCAAAACCTGGACTTGTGAGTTAATTGTGTGGCTACTAGGAGTTTTACAGTAGGAGGAGATAAGGGGGGGAGGAATATCAAAACTATGAGAGACAAACCTAAGTTTGCGAGGTCATAAATTTTTTTTTTATCTGAGAGCAGAAAATTTCTGTCCCTCAGGTATGGTGTGCCAGCTTGATGCATTGCCTGACAATTTGTTGTTGTTCCACTTGTTATCAAAAATGCATTCTGCTTGTGGATAGAAGGGGACATTACTGCTGTATTTCCTTTGGCCACGGAACTGTAATTATTGTTCTTCAGTTTACTTATGAACAATTGAGGTCTTCACTAAAGACAATTTGCATAGGATGTCAGAAAGCGCTGTTCCTGTTTTGAGTCTGTTGACAGTTTTTCCCCTTAGCAGAAGGAAGTCCCAAGGAGTTCAGTTTGCTACAGCTGGCTACAAATACACAGCACAGTAAATCTCCACCAGGTTCAGTGAAGATACCTGGGGGCGGATGTGGGTTGGGGAAGTGCTCCTCAAAAGGTATTGCATTTCTATACGTGTGACAAATCATTTAGCTCTGAGAATAAAAAGGAGCAGGTTCATTGGGGCTGTTGATCAGGTTCATGGATTCACATCATCTGAGCTTCTGTGTATATTTTTGAGATCTGGAGCAGCAGATGTTTTGCTTACACAGAGAACCTCACTTCTGCTCTGCACAGCCATTGCTGTTGTCTTTTGCACCTCCACTAAGTAGGTGTGAGGGGTTACCTGTCTGAGTGGCAGTAGGCAGAGGGTAAGATGCAAAGATGGAGATCCCAGGATCTTCACCTGCTTGTTCCTGCATTGGAAAAGTTCTCCAGTTCCAGTTCTCATTCCTCTTGGAAGAACTTGAGTAGTTCATTAAGTCCCCGACATGTGATAGAGGTGAAGGGGAGCGAGGAGGGGAGAAACAATAATTAGAATCTCGAGTTTAAGTTAAAAAGTGATCACGTGGAATTGGATCTTTTCAGAGAACTGGACATGTGGTGTTGCCATATTAAAAGTTGAGCAAATGCATAATTCCTTGTAAGAATAAGATTGTTACTGTGATTCAAAAATGCACTTGACTGCAAGGGTTTTCAGCCTTAAATTCATATTATTTCTATGTGGAATCTATTTCAAACACATGAAGTTTACTGCTGGTGACAAGTATTTGATCACAGTGTTATTTTAAACTTGGATGCATCAGCAAAGAGCCTATCCAAAACGTAGGGTTCTTGACAGATATTTAAATATTTAAAACGCCCTCCATATGATTACTAAATCCAATCCTTCAACTATATAAACAATGCTAGGAATAATGAACCCGAAAATATTCAAAATAGCATACCCTCTCCATAAATATTTCTCTCTCATTTTAACATTCACAATGGTGGAACACAAGGAAAGCAATTCCTAAATGTTTTTGTTTTCACTGACAAGAAAGCTGCTGAAGCAAGCTTTCAGGGAAATCCTCAGAGTCCCACAAGGTGGCAGGAGCTAACTGTTCTGCAGGAGAGCTGTGACCTGAAGGAGGGTGAAGGTAATAATGAATCAGTTTTGCCAGCTGCATTCCGTAGGATCATGAGCAAGCTAAACCAGACTTCAAAAACCCACCTTGCACTTCTGAGTAATTTAGGCAGATGGATGAAATGCTAGCTTCAAGAATGCTACTTCCAGGAAAAAAACACAAACAAAGCGTTCTTACTATGTCAACAAGAAGGACCTTCATTTTCACTCTGTCCTACATCTTTGCTTGTAGGGTTGCATCGCTGCTGCAGACAGAGAGTGGGCTTGAAGCCCTACAGCAACTCATTGGCATACAAGGTTCACAGTTGAACAAGTTGGCAGAGAGCATCTCTAGCTTGCAAGTTCACCTTGACATTGTGGGAATGTTGACCACGAGTACAGGTGCAGCCGTTGGGGGTGCGGGATGGTGCGAGTGAAGGAATTCTCTGCTTTGCTGAGGCCACAGAGGTGCTTTCCTTTGGAACCTGAAGAATCAAACCAGTGTTAGAAATATCCAAGTGTGGGGATTATTGGAAGTCATGAGAACAGCTCATCCTAATTAGTGAGACTGCTGGCCAGTGCATAGTGCATGAGGCTGAAATGCGGGGGATTTATTCCCTCTCTTCCCAGTGCCCCAGTCCACTGGAGTTCGTTTCACTTTTTCTTGTATTGGTTTTACCTGCTGATGGTCTCTTCTCTCTTGAAACATTTCTGTGACGAGGATGTGAGAAGTATCACAAAATAAAGGAGTTAATCAATGATGTCCCATCAAGGATGTGATTTGAGGGCCCTGTGGTTATATTCTCATGCTTGCTTAACCTTGCACTTTGAGTTCTAGGTCTCTTCATGTTGTACAATCTCTCTGGCCTGCCTTAGAAGATGCCTGTGGACTTCCATGTTGGTAATTGTCAGAAGTAACAGTGAACAGGGCAGTTAATAAGATGAAGCTGTTGGCTTTGTGGTGGTCCGATTCAGTGGACCACAGAGGACTGGTTTTGATTTGTGTCAGGAGATTTTATTATCTTTTACATCAGCAAATGTCTTTTTTTTTTTTTTGAATGAGAGGACAATTTTTGTGCATCAGCCAAGTACCTTTGGGAATTTGCACAACCTCATTTATGTGGACAGACGATGCAATTCAGTAGGGCTAAGGCAAAATGGGAGTAGGTAGTTTTCGTAACCATCAGACAGATATTAGGAGAAGTAGTTCAACTCTTGTATGAAATCTCAGTTTCTCCCTTCCCAGTCAATTTCTTGTTGCTGTGCTGTGGGAAGAAAAAAGCCTAAGCATCTGTAATAGGTATATCTGGAATAGCCACCTGAGGTGAATTGAGTGAAAATTCTTCCATGCCTGTCTGTGAAATGATGCTGTTTTTTTCTAGCGGTGTTGGAAGCAACTTAAATTAAAAACCTTTAAGATCGATCCTGGAGCAATTTACAGACTTTTTGCACTAAGAGGCAGTAAAATTGTCCAGTAAAATACCTACACCTTGCTTTACTGATGGGTATACCGGAATGTAAAGGTGGATGTTCTCGGCAACTATTGTAAACAAGCAGCATACATCGTTATCTCACCAGAATACAGACCTGAATAATTTTAGTGGATGCGTTCAGGTATGTATTATTCTAAAATGAAAATTTTGTGATTTCTAGTGGTTGTGCTTCTCACCTGCCTTTAGTTTGAAGAGAATTTTAGTTCTTACATAAACACCCTGAAATAATGATTAGGAAAGTAAATAAGCAAATATTCAGCTGTTTGATGAACACGCTGAACTCCGCTGTATGCAGTGGAAATGGTGTACAGTTTACACAGTTGCATGCCAGTAGGATTGGACTGATTTTCTGTTAGAGCTTAGGTGGAATGACTATCAGCTGTGAATTATTAAGCAGTTACAGCTTATTGAAACAAACTTAACTATATTTGTCATTTAATTCCTTCTGAACTTTTCAGTCATATGAGATGCCTTGTTCCTGTTGCAACTCAGTGGAAGTGCCAGATCACTTCTGCTGACTTGAAGTACTCAGGGGAAAAAAAATGCACTTACATGTACATATGATGGAAGAAATCAGTTTTAAACTTTCGGAGATCACGTGCCACCAAGGTGTTGGTGTTCAATAAGATTTTAAAATGTTTTGTATACCACAGCCCTGTGGACCTTGATGGGCTTGCAGAGCATATGCTGCATGGCACCTTCAGAGTTCTGTGGCAAGGTAAAGTTTGGCCCTCACTGTTCCTTATTCACAAAAAGTCAGTGGTTGTGGCAGTACCAAGGCTGGAAAGAGCAACTTTAATTTATCAGAGTTGATACAGAAATACAGTGAGATGTCGTAGTGGCTAGAATGATAACTTCCTAGAGAACAGTAGATGCTGTGTGGTGTTTCTCAGCTGTGTTTGGGGGAAAAAAAAAAAAAAAATTAAAAAACCACAAATATCTGCTTGGTGATGTATGTAAAATTATTGCGATGAACTGGATGGCCTCATAAAGGTTACAAAATAATTTGGCATTTGATTGCTATTGCTGTTTAGCAACTAACTGGGAGTTGATCACGATATTACCAGGGGAAATTTGGGCTAAGGGGTGGAGAGGACTACAGAGGATATGTGCCCCTCTAGCATAAGAATATTATTTCAGGAAACCTGGGGTCTTCCCTCCATATCTGCCAAACCCTGTCTTTAATGTCTCCACTGTTCTGCTGATTTTAGTTAATGCAGGGACAATGGAAGTCCTCCCTCCGCTAGGATCCCCTGCCGAGGTGCTGAGAGCTTTCTCTTCTCCATGAACTGCTTGAGAATGCAGTACATCACTGGCCTCTGTTAAATGCCCAACAGAACTAAGGAGTGCAGCCAGACAAACAGGCAAATATACTGCCTGTTTACTAGCTCTCAGTAAGAGTTTCCTCTGTCCCTCCCAAGTGTGTTTTGCAGTTGCATTTGGGGGATTTTGAGAGGAGTTTTTGTAGGGAGTTGGTTGTGCAGCACCTAGAGTGTTTTCAAAAAGTCAAAAGATTCTTTACCTCTAACTTTTTAGAAGCACCTTTTTCAAATATAGGATTATTAAGTCCAACTTGGCATAATATCAAACCCTAAGGGTACGTCTGTGTTGCAGGCTGCAGTGTTTTGTAGTTACCTGAGTGTGCTTTAAATAAGGTAGAACAAGAATCAGAAGTGGTTTGGCACTGATAGTGTGGAGCTCTGTGCCCACTAATTTAACTTGCATTGAGTGGGAGTGGGCTGCTGCAGCTGGTGCTCCTTGTACTGGGCTAGTTGGTTGAAATCCAGTTTTGGTGTCTAGGCGCACAGGTCTGCTGTGACCATCTGGAGTTGTCAGGGCAGTCCCTGGTGGTTGGTGCCATATGCAAGGACAGGCGTCGTGGACGTCCCTTTTAGGCTGCATTAACAGCTTTTCCTACAGTATAAAGTTATAAATCCTGTTTATAGATTTCTTTTATAGCACCAGGTGTAGAAAACAATACTTTCTCTTGTGAAATTATTATTCGATTTGCTTGGTATTTATTTTGATATTAAGATTTGTTTTAAGTGCAAACTTGTTGGGGATGAACTCTGTCTATCAGAGGGTCTGTTTCTGGGGTTTTATAGGAGTGTTGGAGGCAGGGAAGGACCAGTACATTGCCATTGGTGCTTAGGGTAGAATCTTTACTCTGCTCGTCCACCTTTCCTTATAGAAGCTGTAACTGCGAACTAAAGTCTTTACAGCGTGTGAAATACAGAAGTCAGTCAACGCTGCGGCCAAGCTACCTGTGTTTATCTGTGTTCAAGCTGCACCAGGGGAGGTTCATGTTGGATGTTAGGAAAAACTTCTTCTCTGAGAGAGTGGTCAGGCATTGGAACAGGCTGCCCAGGGAGGTGGTGGAATCACCGTCCCTGTAGCTGCGGCACTGAGGGACATGGTTTAGTGGGCAGAGTGGTGTTAGGCTGACGGTTGGACTAGGTGATCCTAGAGGTCTTTTGCAACCTTTATGATTCTGTCATCTCAACCATCTATATAGTGCCAGTCAGTGTAGTGTCTGGGAAGAGTTGTTACCATTTGCTCAAACAAATCAAACTGGTGTTCTAGCAACTTGAAGGAAGTCGGGTACATCTATGTGACAAGAAACTGTCAGTGTGGTGACTGACTAGGTAGTGCACCTGTGCTTGGGCCAGGCCTTGTGCTCCTTCACCAGCCTGATCCTCCAAGGCTGTATATAGCATTCTTCTCCCTCTCTCTAGACTCTTACAGAAGAAGCAGTGTTTTGATGTAAAGAGCCTGTATTATTAACTTGCATTCAACTTCAAGAGTGCAGGACAGATGCAGGATTAGGAGAATTCATGTCACTGGCAAGCCAGTATTTTACCATAACAACTGCAGTGTGTGTTGCTTTCCAGCATAGATCGAGGATGTAGTTTGGATCTGTAAAGCATTACATCCTTAGGTAACGGGTGGCCTGGCTTAAACTGGTGGTTTTTCTTCCTGCCAATCAAAACAACAATTAAAAAAACCCTTGTGAATTAGAGAAAGGTCAATATTATGGATGCTACTACTGTGCTTAAATGATACAGACAGATAGCTAATGTGCAGATTGGTATCTGTGCTCCTTGTGTTCATGCTGGAGGGGCAGGAAGAGACCCATCTCTTCGGTGGTGTCCCACAGATGTATTTTAGACCTGAATGCAAGAAACCTGTATGATTTTCCTTGATGAAGAGGTTTGCTGTATTTAGGTGTGCATCACTTAGCACTTCTCATAGTGTACTGCCTTGCAATGGCTGAACCTGGAAATAAATGTATGTATTTTTTAAAAATTGGGTTTGGAGGGCTGTTGTGCATGTTTGAAATAAAATGTCAGTAAATAAATCTGGTTTGTGTTTTTATAGTAATGTTAAATGTTGCATAATAGCTTTTTTTTTTTTTTTTAAACTTTAGATTCCCACACAAACACTGGGGAGAAAACCACAGACCAGAGAAGAAAATGTGTATTTTTTTTTTTTGACTGAATGAGGAAAATGACTCATTTAGTTTTAGATAGTATGCTGATGATATACAGAGAAGAAACTCTAGTTAAAAAAAGAATGGGTGGTAGCCACTGATTCACAAGTCAGGATTTGGTGTCAGGTCTTTAGATCTGAGTATCAGGAGAAATATTAAAGCAAATGCTTGCTCTGGTGCATGAAGCTGTAAGCAGCATTTATTACTGAAGGTGAAGTGATGTGCTGTTTTTAAAGGAGCTTGCTATTAGCCAGGGCTAATTAATGGCTTTGCAGGAGCACCTGGAGCTCAGTTTGTTCATGATGATTGTGAGGAAGTCATCGCTGGTGAAACAAAAGGGGAGCTGAAGGCTGCTCGTCTTGTCATGGGTGATGCTCATCAGTTCACTATGGTGGCTGGTCCTTGGCCATAATGGTGACGGCTTTCACCAGGGCTGGCTGTCACCACAGGTGTTTTGTCACGAAGAGGGTGTTCATGCTGTTGTCAAAGCTGTGAGAGGGCCAGCGCTGGGGCCTGGGGTGGCCCAGGCCCTCTGCCTGCAGGCAAAGCTGGGAAGGCAGGGCCGGCTGCAGGGTACTGTACTGGGAGGAAGCCTAAAGTCTGGGCTGGGTTTGCTCTTGGTAAAAACTGGGTGAGAATGGTGTCCCCAGCAGTTGTGCTGCCCCACTTGCCATCCCAGGCAGCAAGTTCTTGGAGGAACATGTCACCTGGACATGCCGGGACAAGAGGGCAGCCCTCCTGTGGGACCTGAGCTCACCCATGTGTGCCCTGGTTTCTTCCAGTGCCTAGGGGTGCTGGTCAGATTTTGTCACATTGAGAGGAACAGCTCATAGATTACAACCCAAAAGTAAGCTAAGTTCCAGGGTTTTGGCAAATGAAATACTAATGGGACCAACCTCCAGAAAATCTGGTTTTCCAGAGCGCTGGCTCTGCAAGTCTTGTGTGGCACTTGATCGCTGTCTTAATAATTAACACTCAAATACATCCCAAACTCAGACCTTCTATGTGCCGACTAATACCGTAACCTGAAAAGAATCACAATGTGTGTGTCTGGTGTACAGAATGCCGGCTGCAGCAGTGGTTTTTCCAGCGTTTTGTTAAAATACCTTAAATTAGAAAGATCTATTTTTAAGTCTCTCAAGATCAGAATTCAGTAAAGCACTTGGTGAATGAAATGTCAAGCTGGAGGAAGTTTTTTCCAAAGATGACAATATTTGGCCCAATCATTCAAGGATTCTGCAAAAACAACTAAACACACACTAAAGGAAATCATTCACATAAATAGCTGTGTGTAGTGGCTGCTTCTAATTGGGCTCGATGTTTTCTCACAGTTCATTCTCCATTTAGGAGGGAAGATAGGAACCATAAAGCTTAATGCAAGTTAGTGGAGTGAAATAGCTTTCTTTGCAACTGCTTTTTGTAGCTTTGAATGTCTTTTAAGAATATGCTTACAGAATTGCAGCAGTACATCTAGGATAAAAACTGGACTTAAATTTATTTATTTTAAGTAGAAGCGTGTCTTTCCAATAAATTCTTTCTGATCAAAGAGCTTCAAAAGATAGAGAAGATTATACTGATCCTATTTTGTTTTAAAAAGTCTGGTTTGCATTTTAATCTCTTGGAGAACAGTTTTTTGTTGTTGTTGTTTTTAAGAAAAAAGACAAAACCCTCTTAATTGTAGGGAATTTTGATCCTGGAAGTGTGGGGTTTTTGTGCAGCAGGTAATGTGTACTCTTACAGTGTGAGAAATAAACTTTTGGATCTCTAAACTTCCCAAATACTTGTCCTTGTGGTAAAGCTAAAAAGGCAGCAGCTGTGTTAGGATTTTATTTTGCTGTATGGTGCAGAGTATCTGTGTGCCTTCTGCACAGCAGAGGGGAACAGGGAATTCACTTCTTGAGATAACAGTGTGGGGGAGGGAGGAGAAGGGAGAGCGTGCTGCTGGCGGTAGGATTTTTGGCTTCAGTATTTTATGCATTATGCATGTGTGATATTTGCACCTGAAGTTGTTCTGACAGTTTTGTGTGTGTGTGTGTAACATGTAATGGAGAAGAGGCTTCCTGGTGATGCAGGTCTGCTGCTGCATGTGTGCCCTCAGCATACTACATATCTTAGAAAGCTTTGGTGTGTACATGTGCACACATGAAAATAGTCAGCAAGACTTCCATGCACTGCTAAGTAACAAGAATCGTTGAACTGGTCGTTCTGCTGTTTCTGAATGTACAAGTTGTTGGTGTTGTCTGGAATGTTCTGTGAATGCAGCTGAATTCATTTTTCTGTTCAGTGTTATGTGAACTGCGCAGAATGATGTAAGTAAATTTTGGATTAGGAGATTGTATCCGTTTTGAGTCGAGTAGTGACTTTGTTTAGAATTAGTGATTAATACCGTATTTGTTCATGGGATTGGAATAAAATATGGAGCTTTATTGATATTACTGCAGACTCTGCATGTATACATGAGCATAACTCTCGTGTGAATTTCATCAGAGGCAAGATTAACTGGTACTGCAAACTTGATTGATCGGAGGATTGCTTGCATGTCTTAGCTGACAGTCGCTTCCAGGTTACGGTTTCATGTGTTCTAAATATACCCTCAAAATATTTGTTTGTCCCCCTTTGCCGTTTTATTTCCTTGCTGGCTAGCAGGAGGAAACTTTCAACCATGCAAGAGTCATCAGTATTTTCCCTTTGTGTATTCTGTCATCAGGTCTGCCTCGTCTTCATATCTAAGTAATTTTAATGCTCGTAAAGTAGAGTAACAGGCCAGGAGAAGCCATCCTTTCAGTTCTGGAGAAGACAAGTGTACTGATAGAGCAAATAGATTTTGCTGCTTTTACATTTTACTTTATTTTGTTAACAAATACAGAGACAACTTGATGCTTAATCTCTACCTGTCTTGAGTGTAGTGGTAGGAAGTTGAAATGAGAGGTGAGAAATTGTAAAATACAAAATACAAATAAATTTTGACAACTGTCGTTTAAGCTATATAAAACTTCTAAGCTGATATGGAAATGATGCAGAGCAACTTGCTTGGGAGTGCATGAATTTCAAAGTGTATATGAGCATAACACACAGGAGTGCATGCCCTTGGAGGTGCTTGCTATTTCCTACTTCGTCCATTCCTTCCGAGGCAGGTTTTTATTCTGTCTAGTAGATAGAGGATGCTTATATGTTGGATGATGCCTTTTGATGACCATTTACAAGCTTTCAAAGGTGTATGTTCTTGCAAGAAAAAGGTTGGCACAATTTAAGATAGGAAGTTTTCAAATTCTTATTACTTTGAAAACATAAACAAACAAAAAAAAAAGTCCAGTAAATGTATGGATGCTTGAGAAAAGGAGTTTGTCTGCTGACACTGGACTTATCTTCTTAGTTACTTTGCAGACCCCATAGGAAGTAATGACCACAGCGTACAAACGTCTAACGCTCTGTCTGAAGGCAGAGACCTCTGGACACGGTAATAACGCTAGCCAGCAGAGATAATGACAGGAGGCAGTGCTGGGCACTGGTAAGCACAAACTGTTTCACTTTGGGAGGACTTTACAGTCCTGCTCCTGAAATCCTACAAATGGTGAACATTGATTTAAAACGTATTTGTTATGTTGATGACCTCAGTCAAGGCAGTTTGGGAGCGGCAAAGATGCAGAGAATAATTATTTAGAAGTACAAGCAGATGTTACTCAAGCTGCTCAAGGAAGTTTCTTACGTAAAGACAGATAAAGAAATGGAGCTTTTCGTACTGAAAACAGTGTAATGCTTCAGCTGGTGTTTCCCCAGCTTTTTTGTTGTATGACCTGTCATCTTAGGGATGAAGTTCTTCCAGTAGTAAAAGACTGAAGTGTGTTGATAGAGGAGTGTCTTCCAGAACACTACAAAAAATGATTTGCAAAATAATAGCTAGTTAGTTACAGATAGGTATGAGAGTGTTTTTGTTTGTTACTTAGTCAAGATAAACTTGAAGCATATCTTTGACTTCAACAATGCCTGAGTGATTTGTTACTAAATCAGCTCATAAGTTGGGTAGTGATTTTTATTTATTAAAATACTTTTTTTTAAGTGCTACTGGTGTTTCATAGATTTCTGGAATAAATTATCTGTGGCTGTCGTGCCAAGACTGCCAGAAATTGGTCTTCTGTATCTACTGAAATACTCTGACTGGTGTTCATGTGTACTTGAGGTGATGGAAGGAGGCCAGTGTACTACCAACGGCAAACCTGGCCAGTATTTGTGGGAACTGACCAGTGCACTTTCAAAACTGAATCACAGTTTGAAGGGAAGGGAAGAAACATTGCTCTGTGCTGTAGAATCTCTCCTCTGCAAAGCAGAGGTTGGAAGGAGACAGTTTCTCTGAAATACACAGGATAAGCCTGGGATGGGATGTGGGCTGGGGAGCTCTTTTATCTCTGGTGGACTCCGAGCTGTGATGAGCGATGCTGCACAGGCTGTTATGTAACAGGAATCATATCAGGAAGGGTTTGGGAATATCTTTTCTGCTTCTCTCTTAAGTTGTGATCTTGTCTGCTGATTTGTCCATGCACCATCAGGAGAACAGCACCTTGTGCAGTTTTTGTGGATTGAGTTTTGGTACTCACTAATCTGCTCAGATGAGTGCGTAAATTCCATTCTTGGTTCCAGTACAGTTCTAGCTTCAAGCTACATGTGTTTGCTTAGTGAGGAAGCAGCCATATATCACTTCAGCACTAATAATTTCCGAGAAAGAATGGTTAAGTTCTCCTGGGACTGAAACCAGAGTGCCTCAGTGCATGCAGGAAAAGGGACAGAGCTGCCGAACTACATGTGCATTAGTGCAGAAATGGCATTGAGATTAAGGTGGCTAGGACCTGGCGTGTTGCTGCTCATACCCCAGCATGGCTGTGCAAGCTGGGATCTAGGCTGCTTTTAGTCTCCTTGTGACATTGCTGATGCTGCTGCTCCTGAAAGTGCTGCTGCAACCAGGCTTTGCATGCACTGCTGTCAGAGCTGACTGCTTCATCCGAGTAGCTGTAGGTGGGGATATATGTTTGCACAGGGGACCTGCAACGTACAGCCTGATGAATTCAATTAACTGCAGTAGCCAAGAGTGGGCTGTGAGCTGTGGAGGCTGAAAACGAAGACCCAGGTCCTGCCTGTCCACTCCTGAAGTGGCTGGAAGAACTGTGATTATATCATCATGCTGTGGGGGTCTCTGCTCTGTTTCCCAGGGTTTTATCTGAAAGTGCTGAGGAGCTTCTGGAGTAAATCCTTGTCTGTCCTTTGATACGGCCTCTGCCCTGTCCTTGTTCAGGCTGAGCAGGTAAAAGGAAAGAATTCAGGGGCAGACTGATGGCTGAAAATCAGATGTCAAGTGCTACATGATGATCAGCTACATCTACTCTTTCGTGTTAGCGAGCTGCAAGGTAGCGGTGGTTGCTTGCCAGAGGGAACTGGACTTGCAGTTCAGAGTATAGGGAATTGTTAGAAATGGTAAAAAGCTAAACAAGATCAATTTTAAAAAGTCGTTCAGTGCTTTGTTAAAAGTTGCTGGGATTCATGCTCTGGAATGGGATCTCCCAGACGTGCGCTGGAGACGTGTACACAGCCTCGTGCATTGAGCAGGCGAGGAAGGGCGTGAAGGCCATGGTGCAGAGCGAACCGCTCGGCCGCCGTGCCTCCCTTTCCCCTTCTCCCGTCAGTACCAGCGCAGGGGACGGCAGGCAGGGCTCTAAATGCCGTACGGGCTGTTGCCGACGGACGGCGGCCGCCCTCGGCCGTCCCGTCTCCCGGGCCGGCTCTCACGGAGCCGCTTGGCTGCGGCGCTCCCACGCG
>VXAV01003981.1:37643-48586 GCA_013399715.1 Alectura lathami
CCGCGCCGGGCCCGGCCTGGCCGAGGGGGCCGGGGGCAGGGGGTCTGGGCAGCCCTCAGCTGGAGGGAGCGTTGGAGGGGCGCTTTAGTTTGCGTTGAGGGAGGCGCTTCTAGAAGGCACGGATTTGTGAGGGTTGTTGCTTGGTACCTGGACGGGGTTTGCGAAACAGTGGTCCAGACCTCACTGAGGTCAGGATGGAGTCTGTGAGGCAAGGAAAATGTGAAGGAGCTAATTTTACAAAGTATACTGCTACTTAACTAGACTGCAAACGATGTCTATTTTTAAGTCAAGCTATGCTGTTACAACTCTTATTTTGCAAACGTTTAGTTTGCAAAAGACCAAACAGTCAAAAACCAAAACAGCAGCTTCTTACAACAACCATCTTTGCCTCTTCTTTGCGTCTTCCAGATGGATGGATGAGACTAGCTAGCTGGGGAGAAAAAAAAGAAGAAAGTGGAACAGATTGTACTGAAATTCAGGCCCAGGCAGAATTTCCACAAACTCCCTTCAGATTTCTGTGCATACTCAGAGGGGCCACTCTCCCTGCACTGCTCAGGATTAAATAATCTTCCTGTCATCTAGAGACAGCATCCCTCAGGCTTCAGTTCCATAAACATGTTTTGCTGATGTCTGTAGTAAGTATATATTCGCTTCATCAAAATAATTAGATGATGAGGTGATACTGCTGTTGCTCCATGTGTTTCTCTGATACCCATTTTTGTTTCTGAGGTGTAATAATGAATTACTGCTTGCCATTAAATACCACCAGATCCTGTTGCAAAGTATGGTAAAACAGCAATGTTCATGATTAGTTACTTTTCCATAATTGTTTTTGCCAGCCAAGAATCCCATAGAGATGAGACTGAACAATGTCGTGATCTGTGAAGACTTAATGTTGTTCATTGAAGTTGTAATGTGTGAGAATGTCAGTGTTCATTGTAAGGATAGCGCTGCTCCTGCTTTTATACATTCTTAATGTGTGATTAGTTTAGCTGCCCTTCAGAACGGCTCAGGCATGCCAGCCCTTTCACTTCTATCGTGTTTGTTAGCTTTCTTCAGCTAAAGTTTTCCTTTTCTTCCCTGAGATATTTAAGACTTGGTGATAAGCTCCAACCCCCTTCTGAATTAGCTCCAGAAATGCAATTCTGACTTGTCTCAGCAAACATATTTAGATTTTTTTTCTTTGCACAAACCGATGTCCCTTTTGAGGGTTATGTTTACCCACTCTAATGCTGGGCGCTCCTTCTTTGAATATAAAAGCAGCTTTTACATGGTGTTTTCAGTACGTGCATACTTACAGCTGCCATTCCCTCTGTTTCTCACACTCTCAAAGTACACGTACTTAGGCATGTGTGCGTAGACTGCCTGCCTTCTTTTCTCCACCAAGACCCCTACTTTGGGATTTATAAGTTTAAAAGCCCTGCTGTCATGCTTTAGCAATTTCATACTTGTCTAAAGGCAAACTAACCCATGACTTAAAACTAATTTAATGATTTGTAATTAAATTATGGTAAAACTGAAGAGAGATGTTGAAATAAGGAAATTCTTTTTGCTATTGCTCCTTTATTTGTTAAACTGAATGGTCTGTTTAATTTCCTTTCAGATTTCCTTATTTATTTAATTAAAGGCTACAGCTCTAGGAAGATGCCTTGCTTGGCTTTATTGAAAGGTCAAGGAGGAAGGTTCAGAAGCATGGCTGGAGAAGAGACTGACTATGAAAGCACCCGCTCGTTCATATATTTATTGAGACTTACTTGGTTTGGGTGAATGAAGTGCTTTAATCTCCTATATGGAGAGGAAAAAAAAAAAATTAAGTAATTATGCTGCAGCATGTTAATATCAGAGTAGTAATTTTTTTAAAAAGAAAAAATAGATAATTCTACAGTTCCTGTTAACTTCTCACTCCTGAGTGTTTTATTGTTGGATTTGTGCTGCTTTTCCCGCTGCTGTGAGCGATCATCGTGGATACAAATACAAGGCAGCATATCATATGGGTGAAAGTGAGGTGAATGAGGTGAATTGGGAATTTAACAAGCGTGAGCTAATCTGGCAGTGGAAATGGCGTGAGCGGCTTAATTTTGTTTAGAGCTATGCAAAGGGAGAGGCATTCACATGTGTACGTGTGCGCCGTTTGTATCTCTTCCGGCCGCTGCCAGATTCCCCTGGCCCCGGATGACGTGCTGGGATGCGCACAGGTGATCTGTGCTAGGGCATCTGGCCCTTCAGGAGCGAGCTGGGCTGCCGTGGCTGGCAGCAGCGGTGATGGCGGTGCATTGTGCCGAGCGTCCTTGGCTGGGTGGCAGAACTGAGTCTGTCGGCAGAACTGAGTCTGTCCGCAGCACTGGTAGCAGGGAGGGAAGGCTGGGATGAGGTGCTGTCTTGCCCTTGCAGCCATTGAGCTGTCAGCCTGCTGTGTGCTTACCTCTTCTCCTTCCTCCTTTGTCAGTCAATACATGCTGAAGGAGTAGCCAGGCATCTGGGTATTCCTTTGGCTAAACCCTGAGTGTGGTGAGTCTTCTGTGTGTTCAGCTGGGATGCTGTCTAAGCAGGTACTGCAAGTAACGTGGTATACGGTTTGTCTTGCGTAAAGACCTGGGGCAGCAAGCACTGAGAACGTCATTATCTGTCTCAGTTCAGTCAACTGCGTTGTGTTTATTAGAAACAAAACCAGGGAAAACAATCTCCCTTAAAGCCTGCAAGGCTTCTCATTTTGAATGAAGGGAGGGATTTTAAGGTGCTGCAGTGCAGTAGTTTCACTTATACAAGTTACTGGATTTAGGGTTAAGTAAAATTTTGAATGTTTCCTCCACGATTTCAATAGCTTTCCTCTCAAATACAAACATTTATTAGGTGGTAAGAGTTGGTTGTAAACTTGCTATCCACTTGGAGACATTTTTTTGCAGCTGTCCTAGTAGAAGTTTGCCTTTTTCATTTATGTAATGCATTAGATAACTCTCAACTGAGTGCATTTTGAAACAAAAGCTCTGAAAACTTTTAATTGATCCTGCAAAAAAAAAAAAAAAAAGCCAAACTGATATTTTCATGCCTTAACCTCATATTTTGTAAAGTGCTATACCTGCAATAGCACCATCTCACATGCAGGTATCATTGCATTAGTGCTCTCATGAAGTTCCTGACAACTGCAGCCTTTCCCAGCACCAGTTTTGGAAGCCAGGTTCCATTCATTTCCCAGTGCCAGTGTTGACACAGGTCTGAGTTGAGTAATTTTTAGAATTTGTTCTGAAGTGTCTGTGCTCTTTGATGTGTATCCAGAAAATTGTTTTGGTGTGGGTGGGATTTTCATTGTACATGGGCATGGGGGTTGCCTCTAGGATTAGATTTCCTCATCCTCCCAAAGCTACTTTAAGACGAATGCTTTTCCATACTGCTGAGAATTGGATTTGATGTAAAAGCCTGTTCCAGTGCATTCCAGTCCATTCCTTTCTGAGGCTGCATCAGGAGTCCTCCCCAGCCAGGGTGACCAGACTGCTTCCATCTTCCTCACCCTTCCTGGCCTTCAAAACAGGAAACCTTCTGGAAAAGGAGCTGGGATATTTAAATAGCTGCTGTTAGCACTAATGCCTCATTGTAGGATGGTGCTAATTTCACTGGTTGTTTGAGAAATCCTTTGAAGTCATTCATAATCTCAACCTGGCTTCATCCCAGCCTAGCATTTCCAGGTAATTTGCTAGTGAGCAATCTGTTTATGGGTTGTGCCAGTGCGTCTTGCTGGACAAGATGACTCATGCATCATTTGTGTGTGCAGTGAGGAGGAGGATGAATCTGTCTCTGACAAAGCTTGGTTTCCCAGCTGGGGCTGCAAGCAGAAGCTCCATGTAACGTAGCTCTGGAGACCTCAGAGGAACTCTTCACCCTGCCCACACCAGCAGCCAGCAGTCTTTCTCAAGCTCATTTGCTCTGGAAGCAGCTGAAAGTTGTAGATGTAGTTTCCAGTTTGCAGCAGGGCTCTTGCAGCCTGAGATGAGTGCAGCCAGTGCTGTGTGGGAGTCCTGGTGGTAACTCTGATGCATTTTTTGAATTTCCAAATCCTTTTTGTTTTGTCCCTCACAAGTGGAAAGGAGCAGCAAAGTAAGCTTCAAATATAGTGCTTGATACTTCCTTGAATATATTGGCCATTACATATGTGGTGGATATCTCAATTTGTCTCATGGTATGTTTGCATATCAAAAGCTTTGATTAAAGTTGGCAGGTATCTGACACCTCAGTTTCCAACATGATGTAGGGCAGGTCCATAGGTTTGGTTGCACAAACCTGCTAAGTGTTATTCTTAAAAATAAAGTGAATTCAAGATAAATAACTTTCTTCCGCATACAAAAACTCGGCAATTGTCTTTGGTGTTCTGTTGGCTGTGGTTATAGCTTGAATGTTTAGTAAATACTGAATACATTATTTTTGATGTTGCTGTATTTTTTTTTTTGTAGCAGCTGGGTCTTAGTTGAGATGCCCTACAAATCTGCCAGTTAGAGAGTTAACAGTATAGTCATTGTTGCGGGAGAAACAACTGAATTAGAGTTGTGCTACGTTGAGGATCCAGAGTACCTTCTGTTTTGTTCTTCCTCACAGATGTCCATGTATAGATCAGGCATAGTAAGGAAATCCAACTGGAAGCCTGAAGAAGTGTATTGATTCTGGTTTTACTTACCCTTGTGTGTGCTTAAGGACTGGATCTGTAAGTTTGAGTGTTTTGTTTAGAAAGCACAAGAACTGTCAGTCTCCATGTTCACTTGTTTTGTTTCTTGACAAAGTCTTACAGAAAACTGGCATGTTTGATAAAAGTGTTCAAGTAATAGCTAAACATCTGTGGCCTTTCTCCCCACCCCCACAAAACTGTTTCAGTGGACGACTCTGATAAGGTCTTTAACTGAGCGAAGGCATAGCTTTGGGGGGTGAAGGAGCATGCAAATACAGTCTGCAAATATAGGTTAATGGGTAACTACGCCTAAATCTGGAAACAATCATGCAGTAATTACAGTTAATTAGGAGACGATTCAAGTGCATCGACATGTGATGTCCTGGGAACACACTGTACCTTCAAAATGTGCCGTTGGGAAAAGGATTCCAGTACTATGGCATCTCCTTAGGAGATACCATTCTTCAGAATCAAATCACCAAATAATCTTCATGGCGAAGCCTTGCATAACCGTGCAGGCCCATCTGCTTTAGTGAACACTTTGTGTATGTACCTCTAAAGAAGAATCAATCGATTACTACTTGAAGGGGCAATAAGTTTTCCAGCTGCACAATAAACTGTTGCTTCTACTTGGCCAAGGAGCAATGCATAGAGCAAAGGCAGTCTCTTGTGTGATGCATTTTGGAACTATTCAGGAGCTCATCCCGATCATCCCTTGGTTTGGCTTCTGCATGCGTCTCGGCTGTGCGCCACAATGTGAATATGTCAAGCGTGCTGTGCTCCCCTGTGACTCTCCTTCCTTTCTTGGGTAGCCTCTGTGAATTCATAATTTTTATAGCCAAATTTTCATGCCTTTCTGCCTTCAAATGGAAGGCTGTGGCAGAAGGAGTTGGCTTCTCTGAGATTTTTTTCAGGACTAAAGGAATCTGTTCTTCATCCCGTGTTCTTTATCATTTTTATTGTAATTACTATTACTGGCTTCTGCTGAAAGGCCGATTCTGTGAATGAGCCTTAGCTCTCATGGCTAGTACTTCTGCGTGTAGTCGATCCTGCCAACATTTCACAAGGTCAACAGGAGCGCTGCAATGAGTGAGGGCTCAAAGGCCACGGCTCTTAAGGCTTGATTTTGAGGATGTTTACATTTAGGCATAACTTGTCCACCAAACCTCCCCTCTGTTGACCTCAGAGGTTACTTGTGTACTTGAAATGGATCTCAAGTGTAAATGCTTACAAGTTGGTGACCACAGAACTAGGAGGTGAGCTGGAGATAGATGGCTGTGGTGGGTGGAGTTTGTTTTCCAGCCCCCAGGCTATGAATTCGTCAGCTGGATGGTCTGCCTGGCCTCAGCTGCTTCATAAGGGTGGGTGTCTTCTGGGCTCCCCTGGCACGTTGGCCGGGTCCAGGAAGGCCTCTGGCGTTGCTCAGGTGGCTGGCACTCAAGGCTTGGTTTAGGCCACAGAATCCATCCAAAGTGGCTGAACTCTGTGTCAGTGTTGGAATATTTACTGATCAGCAGCATGGAGATAAATATACTTCATAGTTTAAAAAGTAACATTTCTGAGACTTATGAGAAGTGCAGTAATAACTTCGTGATGTCCAGCCACTGCATCTGTCTCCCAAGGCAGTCATGGTGATCCTGGGTGGTCTTCTTTAGTACACTGGGGATGCTCACAGTGTTTGAAGACATGGTAAGGAAGAGGTGCAGGGCTGACGGATGACAGTGGTTGAGTTGGTCTGCGTGTGGTATGTATGGAGAGTAAAAACATTGTCTTGAGCCCACTCGGGTTGCTTCAGATCTGTCAGCCTTCCGTTTGGTTGGTAGTGCTGTGTCAGAAACAGCTCTGTGGTATCTGTAAATGCCTTTTATGAGGAGGGGTGAAAGTGCTTATAGATGTTTTCTGTGATAGTAAGCATGTGGGGTATCTGATGGCTTGCAAGCAAAGTTTCTGTTGATTTACAGTGAGATTATGCTCCAGTCCCAGCACACCTGCTTTTTGTTGTACCCAAATGTAAGTGAGGGCTGCCCTGAAAATTGAGGTGTCGTTACCTCTTCTGTGTAGTTTCCATTGACCTGAAGAGGAAGGAGAGAGTTGAAAATACAGCTGAAGGTGCACTTGGATGAAAATTGTTGGAAATCACAGAGCATAGCAAATCAATACACTTACAGCAAGTTTGTTATCTTTGTGTAAAACTTGGCACCGGTTTGTAGTTTTAATTGTGTTGTTGAGAAGAAACAAGAAAAATGACTAGGAGTTTTTTTAAAAAAAAAAAAAAAACTTGGAAAAAAAAAACAGCTACATTATTAATCTGTTGTGAGTCTTTTAAGATTCGTCTTTGTGGACTTGTGGTCATACTTGGAGTATCTTTATTTCCTTAATTAAAATGCAGTGCCTCCCATTTTGAGACTAAATCTGACTGGAGAGGCGTTGTGAAGAAGGGAGCTTCACTGTGAGATTCACCACTTTCCATGAAGTTAGTTTCATATGTTTGGAAAAAAATGTTTTTCCTGCCATTTACCTTGATTGGAACTCTTTAGTACATGCGTTTCTTCTGCTGCTATCTGCATATGGCTACTGATTTTAAGTTTGGTGTAGGGTATGCATCCTGTCCTTTACACGCAACAGTGTGAGTGAATGTATAACTCAAGAGAAGCAAGTCTTGTCTAAACTAACTCAGAGGAATATTATTCCTGCAACTTCTGTTTGGTACGTGTTTCTGGGCTTTTCCAGATTCTCAGAGTGCCTAGCGTTCAAGTTTTTCAAATTTTTTTTTTTTTCCTTCTAATTTATGGCTACTGTGGGATGGCTATCCAATAAAACTGGAGGGTAACTGTTAGGGCAAAATTTCTACAATATTATTTATTTTTATACACACAAAAGTAGGAAATAAAAGACTAGAAGGCTCCTGTCTGATACTAGAACAGCCTGTCAGGGCAAAATAATTTCTTAAAGCTAAATTGCAGGTGAGTGCGTGTATATATTTACTGTCTGGGCCTATTAATTAGACTGTGATGATTTGGTTGATCACAAAGGGTAAAATTAGAAGCAGTCTAGTTAGTCTTTGAAGCTAATAGCTTCAATATAGGAAAGATATTTCAGTATCAAGGAGTATTTTGCTGCACTACAATTTTTTTCTTCAAGGTTTTGTTGAACGAGGGGAATTTTACTATTTTTTGATACTTTTTTTCATCATGCATCATCATTCAGTATTTAGTAGTGTTGTGTAGGATTAAGAAGAAATAGTCACTTTATGTTCACTGTACTGTGCTTTAGTGCTTTGTAAGAGCTCTATTTTTTTCATTCTTAAGTCTGTCAGATGACTTCAGAACAAAACAATGGGGAAGATTTTATCATTAATTTTCTTTCTTTCTTTGTGTTATGAGGGCATATTCATGCTTGTCCAATTTATTTTAGGCGTTAAAAGAGAACTGAATAGGGATAAGGGTCCTGTTGAGCCGAACGTGGCACTAACGAGCCTCTAAAGATGGATTGTCTTCCCAAGCACTGGTCAGCTACAGTTGTGGTTATTTTGGCTTATGACATGGCTTGGTACTTATTACAGACGTAGCAATTCTGCAGCAGTTCTGCACACCTGTCAGCCTGTCCATTCTAGCAAAACTCCTCTGCAACGTTAGAAATTTGTCTCAAGGGTCTCTGGCTTGTAGACTCACTTGGGAAGAGTGCCAGGAAGAGATGAAACAGGCAGCTAAGGAATGACGTTAAATTCGACTTCATCGTATTAAAAAGGCTTGTTGGGCTGCAGGTTACTTGTAGGGTTTCTGTGATGAATAGGCTGAGTGCAAAAGCTCAAGGAATGATAGGAATTTTCTTTGTTTGTCCTCCTGATAAACTCAGCTTGGGATGTCAAAGTTAGTTGGATGGTTCTTGGAATTTTACTCTGTTCGCTAAAAGCGAGGCTCAGGCCTGGTTCTGCCTCTGCTATCCTGTTGTGTTGGAGTGGGAGAAAGGGAAATGGGTGACATGCACATACAGGCAGTACCCAGTGGGTAGGGTTGGTGACTCGGAGCTGGGGCTGCTGTCTGTCCGCTTGCACTTCTGTCAGCCCTGGGTTAGTAACAGGACTAAGGACTAATAAAACTCCCCATCCTTAACCTCCTGTCAGTGCTGCTTGCATCTGCTGAGTCACAAAATGCCACGTTTCCACAGCTGCTCTCAGGAGCGCTTGTTTAGGGAAAGTGCATTTACTCCTAGTGCAATTTCATGCATTTCTACTTTAACCGTGTTGTACACTAAACAGGAATTTGGCAGTGCAAAGTTTTAGTTTGGGACAGCCCAGCTTAAATATATGCAGTTAAAGAAATCCAGATGAGGTTTTGAAATAAGTATTGTTCAGAATAATGAAGGGTTGTGAGCGTGTGACTGCTGGAGTTGAAATGGCCCTGCTTACTTACAACTGTTTGCAGCATTAACTGAGACGTCAGTGTGCTGATTTTTCTAACATGGAGGTTGCTGTTGTGTGTAGGAGGACTGGGCAATTTATCAAAAAAAAATATTTTGTGGAATACAAGGCAGCAGTCGAACAAATTTAGCAGAAAGCTTAAATTTCCGTCTTTTGTAGGGTCTCTTGTTTGTGTTAACGGTGTGTGTAGATGTATATACGTAACAAACAATAAATAATTTGTATACCTGTATGTATGTTATATAGTGAAGACTAATAGGAGGCTTGAAAATTCCCTCCCCACACACCCTCTGCTGCTGAAGTTAGAGAAGTGAAATCTGAGCCCTTCCTCGTGTCTCTTGTTGTTCTCTGCAAATACCTTTGTGCTGCCACCAGAATTGGGCCAGGAAGCTAGCTTTGTGCCCAGCACTTCAGCAGGAGTCCAGGAGTTTCCTTGCCATCCTTCCATGTGCACCGGTCCTCCTTCTTACCCAGCAGATGAGGGGGACAGTTCCAGCTGCCTTGGTAATTTTGTTGTTGCATGCTGATCCATACATAAAGAAGTGGCTTGTAAAGTGCTGTGACAGCTTTACCCTAAACGCTGATTACTGCAGTTCTGGAGTGGGCAATTGAACCCCCTTCTTCGAGCAGAGGGCCTATCCCAAACATTTAAAAACAAACAAAACAGCTGCAAAACCCAGGAATAATGGTCACTTATTAGTGTGTTCCTGTCTAACAAAGTTAGAGAAGGATGATTTTTCAACTTTGTGGATTTTCAGCATCAGACTGACATAGCAGAATCCAATGGATTTCAGTAAAGAGTCTGCAGCATGCTGAAGGGGCAGTCATGACATCTAACTTTCCAGGCACACAGACCATGATTTGGAGGTATGGGAGGCTGCTTCCCCAGGTACCACACAGCTAGCTATGAAGATGTCTTAGCTGACGAGGGCAGGGGTGTCCCTGCTTTTGCTGTCAGGGTATGTATGCAGTTTTCCAAGCATCCAGTAGTGCTTTAATGGTCTTAACCTGTAACATGGAGATGACACGTTTGCTTCTGCAATGCATAGTTCTAGTCAGTGAAGTGAGAATTTTCTCCTCTTGATTCAACCTGAACTCAAACATACACTGCCTTTGAAAACGCGGTTCCTCTAATCTCCCTTTTTGGTGTTTGAACTTGCATTTTTCGTTTCAGGTCATAGAAAAGAGCAGATTCCCCATTAGTCTTTTGTTTTGGTTTTTAATTTTTAGCTCACTTGCAGACTATCCCAAGCAGTTTGCATGTCTTCCCTTAGTGGTCAGTTTAGCTCAGGGCCTTCCTTCTTGAGGTTTTTTGTTTGTTGCCTTCCTCTGACAAACTGTGGGGCTTTCATGGTTCCCAAGAAAACCAGGGCAGATGGATTTAATCCAATGAGAACAAATGTATTGCGCTCCCCTCTTCAGCTTAGCTCTGTGATGCATGCAGGAAGGTTTTACTTGTGTTTCTCTGTCCCACCTTATCCTAGAAGCAGAAAACATCCACATTGAAATCTATTTAAAAAAAAAAAACGTACTGCTTTAATATCACACAGATTGCATATTTTAGGCACTAGAGGGCAGGCTTGTGCTTTTATGAATAAATTAATAACTGGAAACTAAAATAATTAGATGTAAAGCTGTAGGAATAAATGCTGCAAGAAAATAAACATTTTGATGCATATATTTTTTAATGAAATAAATAGAAAAATAACTTTTCATTGTAAGTGGAGATGTTTCATTAAGAATTTCATTGTTGCTGTGTATTCGAAATTGCTTCAGTGCTCTGAAATTTGCGGACTGATTTTATTTGAAATAACATTGACAGGATTGGTGGGCAAGCTTGATTCCTTTCTGCCTCTTTTTTTTTTTTTTTTG
>VXAV01003981.1:59694-88432 GCA_013399715.1 Alectura lathami
CTGCATTTACAGTTAGTGGCAAATGTGATAATTAGCTGTAATCTCAAGTTATTACAGATCAAATAAAACAATGTCATCATTCCTATGGATTAGGCATGAGGTAGAACTCACACCCTGAGGTGTCTAGTTGTGTTCTAAAGCGCAAAGAAACATCTGGAGTATGGCAGGCTGGCCAGCCTCACCCCAGTCCCTGGGAGGATTGTGGCACTTGTCTTCATGGGAGCCATTTTCAGGCACATGAAGGACATCAACAGTTGGTGTGGGTTTACCATGGGCGAATTGTGCCTGATCAACATGACAGCCTTCCGCGATGAAGTGATGGGGGCAGGGGAATAGCAGGGCAGCTTGTTTGCTTGTTACGTGTTTACCTTAACAGCAGCAACGCAGTGAGATACGGAAATACGAGACTTAAAATTATTTCTCTGCTGTAGGTGCTAAAGGGGGATTTAAAAGTGCTGAGCAGCTTTTGAGGGCTAGGTCTGCACTAGGATACAATCCCTTCTGAGGGTTTCGTGCACCAGTATCCTGTGATCTGGCTTTGGTAGATTCAGGGGGGCCAGAGGTGGATCTAAAGTGTGCCTTGCTGAGGGGAAATTTAATGTAGGGTAATTATCTGTGTAACAAGCAAACAAAAAGATTGCTGACTGTGGAGGTTTTGTCTTTAAAGGGAATATGGACTGGGATCAGAGCTGTGAGCACCTTTGCTGCTTTGACCATAACCCTGCTGCTGCCCTTTCTCAAGTGATTTCGTGTTGTTCCAACTCTGTTTTCTAGTTGGTGAAGTTTGGAAGGTATCGATGTGTTCCCACCTTCAGTTAAGTTGCTTTGAAATCTGGATTCAAGACAGAATGAATAAGAACCAAGTTGGTGTTTTTTTTTGTTTTTTTTTTTCCTCCAGTAAATTTGTTTCTGCCACAGCAAGGTGGCTAACAAGTCTTTTCAGCAGAGAAATAATAGATAGTGATGTCTGGTAACGGGTTTTTTTTGACTTGAGCTCTGTCATGGACTCTGATCTAATCCTTTCTCACAGAGATGGCCGTAAATTCACATCTGTGTAACTGTCGGTCTCATAAAGTGTGTTGCAGGAGCACATGAACATCTTCCTTTCAGGAGTTGGAAGCCAACTGCCAAGCAGCCCAGACACCAGCGTTAGCTGGTTGGCTGCCTGACGGCAAGTTCCATGTTTATGACTGAGCTTTCCAGATGGAGATGCAGGCACATACCTATCTGGGCATACACATGGAATTCAGGATTTGATGTGCGCTGATTGCGTTGCACAGCTTGTCTGCATGCCAGGCACCACAGCTCTGGTGCTTTTTTGAACACATTGAATTGCACGTGCCCATTTAACTACATCTGCTCAGCCAAATTAACTGTACCTAGAGAACAAGAAGATATTCAGGGTGGGAGACTGATTACCTGAAGTAACTGTTCCCATTGTAAGACTAGCATGCTAAGTCACCAAACTTAGCTGAGTATTGAGGTTTTAGGCCCACTGAAGATCACAGTTTGAGTTCAGTGTGCAATGGAAATTTCTTGGTATGGCACTGTGGATTTTTGGCCCTCCCTTCTGTGACGATTGCATAGAATATGATCATGTTGTAGCTTTATTCTCCAGGATTTCTGCAGTGCTTGCTGAGGCCCTAACTATTTACTGACATGAACATGTCAGAATTTCCTTCTTCATAATGAGAAGTCATTAAGTTGCATTGAAAAAGCTCCAAATAATGAACTAACAGTTATGCCTTGCCCTGTTTCTGTGAAAAAAATCTTAATACCTTCATCCTGAAAACAGCTGTCTTTGACTCAAATTCAGTCGACTAGAGTGCTTAAACTTAGGTTTTACTTATGCATCTACAAACCGTTGTGGAACCAAGAGTCACGTACTGTAATAACAGTAAGGGAGAGAAATAAAGTTTTCTGTTAAGAATTTAAGTATTTTTAAACACCAAATGGAAATAAAAATGAAAATAACCACTAGATGGCACTTGAAAATTGGGTATTGAGGTAGTGTATCTGCTATCAAAACTATTACAAATTTTGATAGATTTTATGTGGATCTTCACAGCTCTGGGAAATAGTGATGCTTCCAAAAACAGAGTTGTAGTGCTTATAGCTGTATTTCCTTCTTCTGTGGTTAAATTAAACCACTGCACTAAGGAATCTAGCCTGCTTTAGAAGCTGTTTCCAAATGCTAAAAATGCTGCCTAGGAAGAAGAGGAATACCTGTAAAAACTGAAAGATGTGTGCAAATTTGTTTTCCGTTTATTTCTATTTATACCCAACTTGTTAGCAATTCAGTTCTGTCCTGACATTGTGTTTTCTTTCTTGAATTATGTCTAAATTGAGATACTTGGTCAAAATATGTTGTATGTATCATCGCTTTAACATTTCTTTTAATATTATTTTAGGCCAATAGCTAGGAAATTCACCCAGAATTCTGTGGGGATGAGGGTTCAGGAAGGGAAACATCTCCAAGGGCATGTAATTTTTCACTTCACTCATTTTATCCCTTGGTAAGGAAAGAGAATGCGACGACGTGATTCTGCAGTGGTATAATAAAGTGGTAGCTAGGAATTTATTTATCGAGTCAATCTTGTGGTATTTCTGTCAGTGATCATTACAGACGCCTGTCTTATTTGAAACTCCAGCTAGCCTTGTTATTGTTGTTTCTGAGCTGCATAAGTTGCGTTATTATAATTTATGAACTAATAATATTGGAAGATGAGCAAAGCTGAGAACATACTGTCTGTAGCCATTAATTTATCTTGATTCTCCTTCCATAGGAGCAGTGGATGGTAGCTGTTTCAGGGGATTGTTTGGACAGCCATCTTAATCTTGTGTACTCCAGTTGAAGAAAGCAGAAGTAGATAAACTATAATGCTCGGTTCTTCTCAGTTAAATATGTATTAAGGGACTAATTCTTCCATTTGCTTACACAGCTGTATGTGGTTCCCCTGACACTGGTAGCAATTATGGCTGAATTTTATTATGAAAGCTTCACTAGGCATATGCTAAACCTTAGAATGGATTACAGTAGCGATGGACACAGTCACATTGTCTGCTTTCTGTGGAAGATGCTAGGACACAATCGACAAGAGGTGGAAAGGAGAGTCGCACAGTTTTCCCATTCAGCTCTTCTCAAACTGCGACGTCTGCAGCAGCAGCATCTCACTTGTGCCACTTTGCGCTGTGCAGAAGGGTTTGGTTGTGTTACTGCCACGATTGGACCCTAGAGCAATTTGTGTGCCTACTCATCAAAGAAGAAAATAAAGCTTTGAAATTGGCAAGTCAAGAAGATTGGCTTTTTGTAATCCTGTGCACCAGTCAGAGGATCTCATTCTTCAAAGGCTCTGAGCAAAAAGACAAGCTATCCCTTTTGCTAGCATGAAATTTCAATTTGATTTTGAGTTCGTGTCTGAGGAGGCCCATCAGTGAGGAAGCTCTTGCTGAACTGCAGATGCCCTCACAGGAATTTGGTGATGAGAGTACACATGCACTGAAATTCATTAAGTATTTCCTGTGGCCAGTTTACCTGTGATCTCACTGGCTTTAAAGCTCTTTATGCTGAGATTAACTGTTTAGTGATTTGCAAAAGCTAGAGGGAAGCCTAGTGACTGAGTTAACAAATCGAAGATTTTTATTTTAGCGTAATACTAAAATAACAGCAAAGCACAGGCTCACATAATCCCAATCACACAGGAACACCAGGCAGATGCTTTGGGGTGTGCATGTGAATGGTATCGCAGTTCTGCCTGCCTGTCTTCATTGCTGTTGGGCAATGAATTTTCTCCCCTGCTTCAGTTTGCTAGAAGTGTGTTTTGGCTTGCACCATTGCTGTGGTCTGTAATGCTCTACAGACGAGCACTTGTCTCTCATCTGACGGGTGGTTGCATTTCAGTCTCTCTGTGTCCCTGGAGGAAAATTGTGTTCTTGATAAATTGTTCTGGCGTCAGCAGAGGGCTTCTCTAGCGCGTGTTGTTGTTATCCTCCTCTCGGCTTCATGGGAGGAAGCATTGCAAAGCAAGTTGGGCTCTGCCGTGACTTTGTTTTGCACTTCAGGCTTCTGTTCTGCTCACGTTCTGAAGTTTGTTGGCTCTCTGTTTTGCTGAGGCAGGGAAAAAGATGGGAGCTAAAAGAAATACTGCTTTGGAGGAAATGGGCGTTAAAACCTTCTGCCCAGAGGGATTCGCTCCTCCTTAAAAATAGGAGTAGGGCCAGATTAGTAGCTCAGGAATCTCAGTGTTAGGGTGGCTGCCCTAACACAGGTGTGTGGGAGCAGCATGATGCTACTCCCTGACACCTGCCTGGTGCTGAAGCTCCTGCTGGGGGAGGCCCCTCGAGGCCAGCCTCTGGACCCCGTTGCCTGCCGTTCAGCACCCAGAGGTGCTGACCAGCGGGCTGGTGGGGGACTCGTCAACTTGTTGCTGGAGTAGGTTTAGCTGTGGCCTGTGACTAGATGGGCTTTCTCGTTCATTGTGTTATTTCTACCTCTGCAGCTGCTGGAGGATGAAATGAATCCTGTAATGGTAAATGCCCTACTGTAACTTAAACTCAAGGCCAAAAAGGAAAAAAAGGCCCGTGTTCCTGTTTTGGTTGAGACACACATCTTCAGACAACAAATGACTGTGGAACAAAGCCACACAGACTGGAAAAAGACCTTAACACAGAAGGAGGGTGCAGTTAGGCTGGTTATTTTAAATTGTTTGAGTTACATACTTCCGTGAGGGTTTCTGTTTGGAGGCATGAAGGCTGTTTGAGTAAGGGCTTTAGTGACTGACACCTCCAAACTCAGTGCTGCAGCACGGCCTCTGTTCGGCACAGGAGCGCTTTGCAGTGTGAGGAGAGGAGAAGCACTCCCCTCGCTGCCTCAGTGAGCCGTGCCCTAAGGACAGTGACATGGAAATCGTTTGGGGGGCTTGGCTGCTTTGTTGTACTTTTTGTCACGTGTGCCTGTTGGTGCTGAGGAGGTTTAAAGACAGGAACCCTAAGGGTGAGCAGTTAGGTGTGCAGTTAGCTGGGCTTGGAACCCTGTGGGGCTGTGGCAGCTTTGAAAGTAAACAACTCCACCTCAGCCCCATCCTCGCCCGCGCTGATGCCCTTCTCCTTCTTCCCGGGCTTCATTTTCACCTGTGTTTGGCTTCATTGCTCTGACGGAGTCCTGAGAGCACCTCGAGCCCCTCACTAGTTGCCTGGGCCTGCAGCTAGGCCTGCTGCGAGGGCATCACTCCCAGGGCCAGCATGGCTCCCGCTTCCATGTAGCAGGTACTCATTTTGGGAATGATGCTTCTCCGGGTCAGCTTGCTGGGCAGACACCTCTCCAGTACCCCACACCTTTCTATCCAAATGTGAAGTTTACCTGCAGGGCAGGTGCTGGCTTCGTGCACACATGGCATTTTTATGGGTGGCTGTCTTCATTTGGTTGTGTGTGGGAATGGCAGTATTTCTGTTAGACAGGAGCTGTGGGGTGGGTGGGTTGCCCTTCAGTCCCTGAAGGTTTCATTAAGAGCCATATCCATTGCCCTGAGCAAGGTTATTTGAAAAGTCATTCTCCACCATGTGATCATTTTACTGTTTGCTTTTTAAATGTATATTTGGTGTTTGAACTCCTGACTGGTCTCAGAGCTTATTTTTAAGGTAAAGCGTAGTAGATAATAAATGGTTGGCTATTTCCCGCACCATTTCTGAGTTCCTAAAGGTTGCTTTTGTAGGTTCAGGCATTGATTCCTTCGAGCATGGCAGTTGGTACCTTCCAGCACTGACAGTTTGAAGATAACTGCTGATAGTGCTTATCTAAAAAGTGTCTGTTACCTGGTATTCAGACTTGAGGAAAAGTATCTAAATACTAAATTTCAAGTAGAGCACCATCTGAAGTACCTGTTTGTCCTAGCAGGAAGCAGTCAGCTATGTTTCCTTCTCTGGCAGGGGCATAAGGAAAGCCCAATAGTCAAGTTCTGGTCTAGGTTTTGTCTTTTCGTTTCCTAGTCCATTTACTCATACACAGCAGTAATAGCATCTGGTACCTAAATGTTTGCCTTTTGAGGGCAAAGATTTACCCCCTCTTTCATTTATTTTAATGAGGACGTTCCTAAATAATTCCTAAAAGCAAAGTATTGTATTTTTTTCTGATTGTCTTCTATAGATGAAAAGAAAAAAGAGAACTAGAAGGAGGTGGAAAAAAAAAAAACTAAAAATCATTATTTAGAGTCAGCTGTCATTACATAACTTTGCAGTGGATTATATATCTCCTCCTGACTTATCAAGCCATTTTTTTCTTTTGTTATACTTAAACCTCATGGAAAGATTCATGTTCATTTTAATACCTTTTAAAACACAGTTGCTGGAAGTGGTGACACAAGCACATCAGTACAGAGTACGCCTGGCACCACACATGCAAATGTTTCCATGTATTAAATGAAAGCAGTGTGAGGTTTTGTTGTTCTGTCCTGTGTGTTTGCTGTCTGCGTGTGGCTTCCATTTGAAAAGGAGATTTGGGGAGAGTCAGCACTTCAAATGCCCTTACAACCATGCTGACCGGTAAGTCTGAAGAATTAACAATGACAGTATTAACCAAATGCAAAACTATAGGATGTCCACATAAAAAGGCAAGTGAACACCGGTAACACATGTATTCCCCTTTTTTTAATTGAATCATCCTGGTATCATAGGAATGGTGGATGGGCTTGGATTTAAATTTGTATGGCTTTGAGGGGGAAAAAAAAAAAAAAAAAAAAAAAAGAAAGCTACTCAGAGCTGGTTTTAAGAAAATAAGGAATAGTCTAACATCATTTATCAGGATGGAAAAGTGTGTCATTAAAAATTAAGTTGCTGACTTGTTACTGTGTTGCTAAGTGTTGCATGTGGTGACAGCCTATCCCAAACCTCTGCCAGAAAACAGAACTGTGCTGAGTCTCAGCATGTCCCCTATTAAGCCATCACATCTCTGAAAGGTAGAAAGCTCATTAACAGCTTTCCACTGTGAAACGATAAAGCATATATTCACTGACTGGTCAATAATTAGTGCCAAGTAGTTTTTGTCCTTCATTACAGAAGTATTCCAATTCAATTATTACAGAGCTAAAAGAAACTTATTTTTAAAAAATCCTTTCACCAACATCAATCTCTTTTTTTCTTTTATTTGAGAATTGAAATCCCTCTTCAGCCCACCAGACTTGAGAAAGTGACCTCATTGCCTCGTCTCTTGGTTCTTTGTTGAAGCAGCTCATTTCACTGACTCCGCAGCCCCCAAAACTTAGAGGCATTGTCATAGTTGTCCTCTTGTCACTCTTAGTTTTATAAAGTTGCTCTTGTTTTCATAGAGAAGAGAATTTTCAGTGTGAAATGGAGCAGACTTGCATACAAATGTATAATTGAATATCACAAAAGGATGAGCAATCATTCTTCTCTCCCCACCTCTCTCCTCCATCTACCTCTTTTCTTAAGGAGTCTTATTTTTTTTTCCTCTGAAGCCCTATTATGTATACATATTTATAAGACATCCAAGAAAGTTATGACTCTTTGATTAATGTGTCCAGGACCAGAAAGGAAATTAGCCAACACGCACGCACACACACACACGAAAAAAAAAAAAAAAAAAAAAAAAAAAAAGTTATTAAAAGCTTTTTATTGGTGCAATACCTCTATAACATTTAGTCTGTGTGTGCACCAAAAGTACAGATGTATATGACACCGCTCTGAAGGTATGTCTTGCTGTCAGTGGATTGAATGAGTGTTGACAGGGGTCCTCTGCTCATATGGCTTATTTTAAGCAAAGCTGCCCATAATTTTGTTGCGTCTTGTTGGAATTTTCCTTTATTTTTTTCCACTTATGTCTGTCACTTTATCATGCTTAAGCCAAAAATTATCTTGTAAAACTTTGTTAGCTGGTTTTAATGGTTTTTCCTCTTGCTGACTATAAAAAGTTACTAAATCTACCTTAAAAGCTATATGATATTTTTACTGATATTGTAGAAGAAATTACTTTTTTTTCATGATATGATTTATAAGTTCCAATTATTGCAAACTTTACACTAAGTGCTGTGCATATTCTATTACTATTTCTGCCACAAATCCTGCAGAGGCTGCCGATGGCATGGTCTGTGACTTTCTATGGAACCGTTTAATTGCCAGGCCTAGGCACATGCTTCAGTCCTTGTAGGATCCAAATGCAGCTTTGAAAAGCTCACTGGCAGGGATACTTGCCAGCATTCAGGGGTCCCTGTGAGGGAGAGGAAGAGCTGATGTTTTTGCTTACTTCTCTCTGCCAGCTCCATTTTCTCCCTAACAAAACAAGAAACTAACATGCTCTTGATCATATGTTAGAGGAAATAAAAAGGATAAGTAATTAGAATCCAAAGGTTACGGTAAATGGATGCTATTGATGTTTTGCCATTCAGCAAGTAATTAATTCTGATAAAACTTGCACTGTCATTTAATCACACATGCGTTCACTTGAGCATTGAGTGTCTTGCTTAGGTAGTTATACTGTCTTGCCAAAACTCTTCCATACAAAAAAATAAATGCAATAATCAATATTAGATATGTTTTCCTTTCACTGGATTTTTTTGGTAGTACAACTCCTCTCATAATTAATTGTATGTGTATACACCAACAGTTATGACAGAAGTGCCCATGCAGTGTGGGGGTGATAATGTGGAAAGTGAAGCAATCCAAAAGAAAACAAATTCATTATGCTGTCAGCTTCTGTTTTAATAAGGAAAAGTTCTATGCAACTTACTAGAGAATTAGAACATTTTTTCACTTGAAAACACAACTACTGAAAAATAGAGGCAGTGTAGTTTATCCAGCCATGTGACGAATTATCTCCTATTTTATAGGGAGGAAAAGGGGATGCAGAGAGTGGAGTAGGAGGCTTGGCGTGCTTCAGGCGGGGAGGCCATGCTGTAGAAATAGTTTGCAGTCTGTGCCTTCAAGTCCTCCCATCCTGGAGCTAAATCAGCCAGACTTTTGTTGTCAGGTGGTGCAGACTGGGGCTGTTAAAGAGATTTGCTCCAAAGCTGAAGCAAGCAGAGCTGGTGTGTTTTTCTGTAGTCAGGGGTGCCCGTTAAGTAACCGAGATTTGACTTGCTCAGTGCCTTTGATCTGTAGGCAGCCTGTTGAGCTGGTAGGGTGAGCTGCCTTGCTAAATCAGCCTCTTCATAGTAGAACTATTGCTTCAGTGTAACTGCTAAAGTACAGTAAATCACAGCTTGAGGAAATAAACTACTTAGCATAGCTGAATTCCTTGGGCTGAGCGTATGCTTCTCTTTCACCACTGCTGTGCAGTGAACGTAGGTTAGTTTATTTCAGGATTAGTTGGATGTTCAATACTTGGCCTGCATGCATGGAAAACAAATACAGTTATTGGTGAGCTAGGTGGTGAAGAGAAACAAGGTGCTGAGAGACCCTTACAGGTTGAAAGGTGGCCAGTGTTCAGGTTCCATTTTCACCTGCTGTGTTTGTCATAGAGCGTAGGTAGGATCTTAAAGATAGTGGGGGATTCATGCATAATACACTGTGGGATTAAATATGCCCTCTGAAATTTTCTTTATCATCTTCAGGAGGGCAGGAGGCAGACAGCTACCAGTTAGAGATGATTCTGCTATTGAAATCAAGTTAAGATTTTGTTCCTTCCTAAGTTAGGCCACTTAGATTACTGACTACGGTAAGAGACAAATCGTTGTCATTTAACAAGCTCTGAGACTTAAAAGAGCTCAGGTTACTATCAGAACAGTAACTCAGCTACATTGTTGGTCTGTGTTGGAAAATACCCGGTGTGGCAAAAGCAAGTGGTGGGTGAGCAGTTTAGGAGTAGATGCAGGTGGGAAGCACTGTGTACTACTGCACATGGCAGAGTTTACTGCTGGATAGCCGTGACCTCAAGTTTGCATTTCATGATACTCGACTACTGCTTAATTTTTTTTTATTTTTTTAACCTTATAATGTTCTTTCAAAGTCAAAGTTGTTCCTGTGCATTTCGTTTCCAGGGTGTTTGTTGGATCCTCTTTGCAAGTCCCAGATAAAGATTTAGGTGAAATGGTGCATGGTTATGTGCCATGTAATTCTTGCTGAGAGGACAAGTGTTGCTTGAAGAAAATTAACAGTAGAGTGGTTGCCATGTGAAAGCAGGGTGGTGGGAACAGCAATGGTGGAGTGTGATGGAAAGCTGCGAAGTCAATACTGCTGATGAGCAGGGAGGGATGGAGGGACTAATAAAATCTGACATATGTACAAGAAAATGCCATTTTTACATATATGTAAAGTTAAAATGCCTACACCTGCTTCCTTCAGGGTTCAGTTGTTTTCTCCAGCACGCAGCATCTGAAGTTCCCTCTGCTTTCTGTGCTGTTCAAGTCTGTGGAGGAAGCAGCTGCTTACAGACATTTTTGGAGCAAACAAGGGCGTATTGCCAAAATGCCAGTGAATTAACCACCAAGAATCACCCTGGGAAGACACCAGCCAGAAGCAGAATTAGTAATTGCTAAATTGGTGGGAGACGTACGAGTGTGGCAGGAGCCGCAAGGGCTCTTGCGTCTGATTGCTGCTGCATGAAGTGGTCCCAGCGAGGCGTTTAATCTGTGTAAGTGCAGTGCAGACCTTACCTGGGTACTTGATTTTCGGAGCCATCCCTTATGTTGGTAGTGTGCATGTGATAAGCACATACTTTCACTGAGAGGTACTTCTGAGGTATTGAAACGAGGACACAAGTGCAGGACGGGTGTGAGAATTTTGGTTACTGTCTGCAGCCTCTGGGCTGAGTGGATGGTTTGCTGTACATGGGCTCTTGGGACTGTCAGGCTTGCTACTTCTGGTTGTTTGCTTGAAATTTGTCTGTTAAAATTCACCTCTTAGGGAGGGAGTCAGATTTCCCTTTGGCACTTTTTAATAGCACTTGGGAAATCCTAGCTCATGGTATCATGGGATTCCGCATCAACACTGCTGTATATAAGCACATGATTAACAGATAAGTAGCTAGTGATACGTTTTACTGTTAAAAAGTATGATTTCCTGACTCTTTTCTGTGGCAAAATATGAAAAATTATGATGGGCACAGGTGTGGGAGAGCTGTGGAGACTCACTCAGTGGAGTGTGAGTGCTTTTGTGCTGTCAGTTGGGCAGGAGCACATCTGAGAGCTGGGATGGCTAGTGTCCTTGTTTCATCCTCTTAAGCCGTATGTCACAAGTTGATGTGGTGGAAGCATTAAGATGAGAGAAGATGCATCCTTGTTGGTAGTGATGGTTGAAATAAACCTCTTACCTTGCCAAAATCTTCTGAGAGTCTCGCGCTGCTATTCTGTGCATTTGCGGATGGTTTGTATGAGTATCTGCGTGATGGTCATTGTGCTTAAGGGTTTGTTGTGAACATATGACTGTTTTTGCATGGCAGGTCACAGTAATGAAAGGCAGTAGTAGGAATAAGGAGCATTCGACAGAAGGAGAAGGAACTGGAAAGCGACCAAAAAGAAAGTGTCTTCAGTGGCATCCCCTGCTTGCCAAGAAACTCCTTGACTTTTCTGAAGAGGAGGAGGAAGAAGAGGAGGAGGAAGATATTGATAAGGTAGACTTCATTGGATGCTTGGACTGTAGAAGGTGAATGATGGGTCAGATTCCTCCCCACTGTTTTTCTTGCTGTTTTCTTTTGCTGGCTAAGCCAGCCAATTTAAAAAAAAAAAAAAAAAAAAAAGATGCTGTGCGTGTAATGCTGTGAAGACAAGTAATAAATAACACACAAATGTGAATTGTCAAATATGATTTTAAAATCTTGGGCAAACTTCTGTTTTTTAGAGTTAGAAGTTTTAACCATGTTGTGTTAACATGTTACACATGTTGGTTTTGATTGCTGAAGGTTGTTTTTCTGATGTATTTTAGACATAATGTTAGACCGTGTTTGGTATCTGCTCCTAGTGACTTTGAGGACTTACTTCCCTTTTTTGTAAAAACTTTCAAGAGAAAAAGGAAAGGCTGCCAGTAATGTTTTCTTCTTTATATAGTTTATACTCTAGAGTATTGTGAGCACAGGTGGAATAATCTCTCTCTTTTGACACTTGTTACTTTGGTGTTGTTCAGTGATACTGACCATGCCCTTCTTTAGTAAGGACCCCTCTGTGTCACCTCACAAATGCACACTTAGACTCAACCTCTGTAACGAGATGTGGGAGCGGGAGCTGATGGATTTTGAAGACATAACCTTCTTATCGGCATCTCCTTGATGCCTTGCTAAGGCAGGAATGAGAGGTCAGTGCTGAGGAGACTGCCTGGAGACCTGCTGGTGATGACGAGTGGACCTTGACAAGGGTGAGGAGACAGTGCTGTCTGTCAACCTCATGGGGCACTTCCCACTCCATGGTATGAAATAGCGGTGTTGTGGTTAGGTAGGAGGTGGTTTTCTGTCCCGTAGTAACTTCATGATGTTCTAGCTAGCTTTCTGTGATGCAGCTGTTGCATGCATGGTGTGCTGATCTCTGAGCTGAGTGAGTGCATTTTGGCATCGGGTTCCACTGAGAATTGCTCTCTGGCAGCAACGAGACTGCAGTGCAGGGGTTGTAGTGCAGCGTGGCTTACAAGCTGAGAGATGAAAGACAGGAGCTGGGGGAGCAACAGTTACCTGTGCACTTTTGTTGCTAAGCATTTTGTCATCGCAAACGTATGTGGCTGTGGTCTGAGGCAGCTCTGCTCAGCTCATCTCACTAAGATGGTATCTACTGTGTAGGAGACTGGGACAGGGAGGATATTCCTTGAAGCCCCTCTAGGGCTGTGATTAGAGAATGGTCCTCAGCTTAGAAATCTGCTCCACTTGCAGATCAGTGTTTAAGTCGTGAATGAACCTTGGGCCTTCAGACAAGGAGGTTTGATGTAGAATTCCTGATCTTCTAGATGGAACGGGTGGCCTTTGGAGGCACTGCGCAAATCTGTGCGTGTCTCTCTTACTGAGACACAGCAAGGACCAGCTCTCAGTCTCTGTGAGAAGCATGAGTATCCGAGCTCACAGCCCTTCCCTTTGGTTCTGTTAGGTGCCGCTCCTTGGCCCTGACGGTTTAGAGCAGGATGCTGATGAAACCGAAGACGACGAGTCCTCAGAGCAGCGAGCTCGCCGACCAATGAATGCATTTCTCTTGTTCTGCAAACGGCATCGCTCTCTCGTGCGAAAAGAACACCCCCGCCTCGATAACCGTGGCGCAACCAAGATCTTGGCAGATTGGTGGGCTGTTCTAGATCCAAAAGAGAAGCAGAAATACACTGACATGGCCAAGGAGGTACGTACCGTATGAATGGAGGATGTGAAGGGAGTTTATTACATGTTTATGTGTCTTCTTTTTCTTAGTATATTGAATGCCTTTAGTGGGGTTTTCCTCTTCTCTGGACTCCTCAGCTTACCCAGTGTGGTTATGGTGCCCAGAGTTACTGTTGTTCTTGCTTTGATTTGCTTGGTCTTTTGGATCAGAAGGCAAAGAAATAAGTCTGTGTACACAAACTAATGAGGCTTTAATAATCATTTGTGGTAGATACCACCTGGTAATTCCTGCAGTACAAGCATTAACACATTAGATTGTGGCTATGGAGAACAATAAATTATGGAGTTCTGTATTAGCTGACTGTAATGATACTTACATCATGCTGTACATTTGGTGTCGATAATACAGGTTGAACAAGCCAAAAGTATAGTCAACAAATCCAGTCCCTTTTTTAATCTTTGATGCTAAAGAGTTTTAAAATTATTAGTGTTTCACAAAGTACTCTCTCTGTGTATACCAATTTCTGATATAGCAACCATTGGTGAGGCAGAGTCCAGTATCTGAATTGGAGAGCAATACACAGTCAGAGTCCCTTAAGTGGGAGCAAGGAAAAGATATTTATCCCCATATTTCACAAAATGTCTTCTTATTACCTTAACATTCAGATGTAGCTACTTGGCAAATAGCGTGTTTTGGTAAACTGGCCCCAAGAAGACTGATGTAGGTATTGATAATAAGATATGCAAGGCACACAGTTACTCAGGCTGACAATACTACCCCGCAGTATTGCCCGCTGCTGCTAACACACGTGTAAGGTCTGGACATTCAGTAGTTTGTGTGAGCATGGAAAGGCCCATGAGAGCAACCAAGCGATCTGCTTGGCAGGTCCTTTTTAAAGCAGGGTGTGTAGTACCTCTGTAGTCCTGTTTGTCCAGACGTTCCTGGTGTGTTCTGCATTCCCATGTACAGATCAGTGATGCTTCTTGAAATGTGTGGGAAAAGGGCAATTAGGAGATCTGTTACAGATGCAAAGAAAGGAAAGATGAAAATTAAGAAAGCGTTTTTTTGGTTGTTTTTTTTTTTTGGAAGAAATAAACCTGATGTGACTGTTTTTCTTAGCTTTTTGTCTTGCTGAAGGAAACTCATTCATTAAGAAGGAAAGTAATTGCAGAACTTATGTAAGAAGTGACAGATCTGAAACTATTAATCATACCGTCGCAGAAATCATGTTCCTGTAGTTATTTATTTCTTTTGGCACAAAGAGTAAATTGCATATTCAGCGTCAAAAAGAAACAATAAATCTAAGTAGTTTAGATCATTACCACTAGTTCCAAGAATGTGTGGAGCAGAAACAATGCATGATTTTTATTCCTTAAAGAGCTGTGTTACAACAATAACTAGGAGCTATAACATGCCACTCAACATACCTTTGCATGTTTCATGTGTGGGTCGGTTAGGCTTACTGTTGGGACTGTCAGAAGGACGTTAATGTCAACTCTGGTGAGAACTGCGTATTGATATTTTGCTTTTTCCGGAGGAAAGCTCATTTAAAAGTCAAGGAGGTGAATGCCTTCAGAATGACATAAAATTACCATTCTGCTGGTACTATTCTGTTTAAGGACCTATATATTTAAGCTCACTGAGGTTTAAAATTCAGCAGACAAGCTTCCCTTACCTAAATGTGGCTTGTCCGGTACCCTTGGACTTCCAGTTTTCACTACACAGCCTTCAGCCACTGCCATGGGAGGACACACATCTCCCGAAGGACTCTGTGTCATGTCTGCTACCCAACCTCTAACTTATCCTGTGTATCCTGAGCATCCAAATCACTCTTCCAGAGATGTGAGTGGCCTTGACAGAAGTGGTTCTTAACTGCAGTTACACCCTCAACGATGTATATCTCAGGGATCTCAAGGATGGTTTTACTGCTTGAAGCCAGAGTTTACAAAACCGGTTAACTCAGCTCTAGCATTGAGTAAACAACTTCTGATTTCCTAGCCGTGTAGTACCAGCAGCTGATACCATCTCAGCAGTGCGCAAATCAAGGCATTAGTATATTTACTTACACATGTCTAGCTGTAGGATTTCTTCCAAAAGAATCTAAGATTTTTAAAGATAATGAGCGAGGCACCCAACACTTTGCCGAGTGGAATTACGAGAAGTTTCCTGGTGGGTCAGACATCAGTCCCTGATCACTGCTGAGAGGATAATGAGATTGCCATTCAGGGGCAGAGCTGAGCTCTTCCCCCATGAGTTCTCTGCCCATGATTTCCCAGGTAAAGCAGTGGGCCTGGAGCTCACTGTGCTGCTGCCTTGGTAGCCACCTTGGCATAGGAGGGGAAAAACGTCCTGGCTTCCTGCTGCAGCCTGATGAGCTCGCTGGCCGACGTATGGACCATAACATGCAACTCAAACCCAGCAGCCTTCAGCAGTGGAAAACAGTGTAGTATTTTGGGGGATTTTTTTCTTCTGGGATTTGTATGATTTATTATTTTAATGGAAAGTTGGTGGAATTTACTCATACTTTTAATATTGAGCACATGATGACTACTGTGCAGCAGTGTAGCTTGAATCCACTTGTAAGCTTCTGTTCCCATGATGCTGGAGGAAGCATATCTTTTTTTTTTTTTTTTAATCTGGTGATGAAAGGAACTCAGGGGCCTACATCTAAGTGCAGCTCCTTTTCTGACCTCAGCTCTGAAGTGGCACCCGTCCCACCACATAATGTATTCTTCCGCAGGCTTTCACAAAGAGGAAAGGATGCATCAAACCAATCCCACAAACATATTGTGCTTATTATTAATTATTATTTAATTACCTGAGATTTCAGGACATGACCCTGCAGGGCAGTCGTGAAGGCACTGGCATACCACTCTGCATGAGTATGAAGGTGTGGTGTCTTTCCGGGATAAGACACCACATGTAAGTGATGGTGATAAGGTACCACCATGTAAGTAATGTTAGAGACTTCCTTAGGCCGCTGTGCTAAATTGGTTTACTGCACAGTTGGTTGAATGGAGGAAAAGAGTAGGCTGTCCTGTTGCCTTTGGTGGTTTCATGCTCCTGTGTAGCTCATTTATCTTCTCATGACCTGCCAAGCAGAATCTGTCACTTCATTTAAGGCCTCAGTCTAATAGTCATGAAAATCAATACTGAAAGTCTGCTGGAGATTTGGACCAGGCCCCTGTATGCCTTTTATAAAACTGCTTCTTGGTTATTGTTTAACTTTTACACTTACGTATTTATTGTCATTTTATCTTGAGTGTTGAAATTCTGAAAGGAACCAATGAGTTGTCTTCCCTAAATTGGCTCTTTCCCCTCCTGAGAACGCAGTTAATGTTAACTTTTGGGCTTTGTGGAGGCAAAAATCCATTAATACACCATGCCACTTGAATTGCTCTAGTTGGAAACTGATTAAAAGCTTATCGCTGCCTCGTCTTGCAAATGGCATGCATTATGGTTCTCATTTGATAGGCAGCCTGTCGGATTGTCAAATTAATCCACAGAATAATTCAATTATTCAGAGCAGCAATGCTGATATGAAGAGCTTATGTACTTCATCTCTAGAGGCTCTGTGTTTTTAACCCAGCAGGCTGGAAACATGATTCATGAGTGGGCTAGTGCTTTAACAATGGAAGGCAAAGCTTTCTTTGTGCATTTCCTTTCTGCCTCTTCCCTTATCCCTCCCCTCCCCTCCCCTTCCCTCTGTGAGGCTATTTTTGTGGGCTGAATTCACTGGTGAAATGAACTCCCAAACCAAACTGAGGAGAAGGGAAAGGGGTGAGAGGTGCCACAGTCCTTCGTTTGCTGATTTAATACGTGTGCCCTGTTCAGAAAACACAGGGTGTATGTGGGTCAGCAGTCCCTGCAGGTTTTTATTATTTATAGCCATATCTATAAATACAGGACTTGACACGGTGGGTTCACACAGTGCTCTGCTGCTTGTAAATTGAATTGTTTTTGTCTGTGCTGCAGTCTGGAGGTAGAACCTGCCAGCTGACGGAGTGAGATAGAAGTGAAAGTGAGAGAGGTGCGCATGCGGCGAGAAGCCTGCCACAAGGCATGCTGTCTGAGCTGGGAGAGCATCGCAGCAACTCCGTTAGAGGGCAGGGCTTTCGGTGCTCCTTCTGATTTGATACCAGAGGGATTTTTTTTTCTTCTCCCTCTGCATGTACTCCTGTGCATGCATGTGCACAAAGCGTAGGTGCTTTTCTGTGGCAGAGTTGGGACTGAGGACAACTGGGTAGGTGTGAGCACGTATGATTGCAGAAGAACCTCTCTACAGCTGCCCTGCCATGTAGTTCAGGACAAGACCGCTCTCTTGGTCGCTTGCTGCCATTGAGACCTACCTTAATATTGGTCTGGGAGGAATTCAGCTCCTTCTCCCTGTGGTGAGCAATTGCTTGGCAGTGTGCCTCCCACAGCAGCCAGTGCTCCGAGTCCCTATCAGTTGTTAGACAAGCATTTGCAGCTGGAATGCTTGGCATGTTCCTCTGATTCGTCCATTCTCTACCTTCTGAAGCAACAAAGTTGAAATTCTGAAATGTGCTCCTTTTATTGCTGTTAACATTCAAAGATTTTTGTTTTTTTCTTGCCTGGGCAGCAAGGTATTTGGGAAGTGTAACTGCTACATTTTGAGAATAAAATAGATCTGCATCATCCACCTTCCTCCCTCCCCCAACCAAAGAGTGTAGAATCCAGACCTTTTTTTTCCTCATGTGTAGTCTGGCATAGATTGTTTTGCTGCCTCATACCAAGAATATAGCAAACAACTAAGGTACATGCTCAAGGCCAAAGAAAATTTTAAATGGTCCCAGTTCATTTTACTGCAGCCATGCAGGATTGTTTTGAAAGGAGGGCTGGGGTGACGTATCAGAAACTACTGAAAAAGAGAGAATTCTGGTTCATTTTCAAATGGATGTGCTTTAGAACAGAGTGTACTTCAAATATTATAAAATATTGAACTGTTAGAGAATAAGAGGCATTATGCTGCATTTATTGCAAAATGAATGTTTTCATTTCATTCAAACTAGAAAGCAAACAAAGGCTGTACCTGAGAAAGAATTCAGGAAGCTGACTTCTCTGTTTCTCAGGCAGTGAGCTTACAGGCACCAGGGAGTAGTTTGCAGGATCAGAACTTAAGCTTGCTGTGCATGGTGAACCGTCAGAAGGGGAAAGAGAAACCTAACTTTCTAAAATGCAGCTTTACTTCTCTTAGTATTTCTTTTTGTTAGACTGTGTTGGTGGTCAGGCTGTAAGTGCATCATCAAACTGTTAAAGAAACGAGACATTTCAGGGTTATTCACTGTATTAAATCCTCTTACAAGCAGTGCACACTGTTGCCCTGTAGATAGTATGTCACAAATGATAATTTTCGTTTTTCTTTTCTAGTACAAGGATGCATTTATGAAGGCAAATCCAGGGTACAAGTGGTGCCCCACAACAAACAAACCTGTGAAAACCCAGACATCCACTGTTACAAACAGGAAGAAGCTGTGGGCCTTCCCTTCAGACTCTGCAAAAGATTTACCAAGCCCGAGGAAAGTGACAAAAAGTGAAGAAATGCCACAGCTTAACTTCGGGATGGCAGGTGAGACTTCTACCTTGTAAGGTTTCTCACAAGTAGCATCCTTGTTTTGCTTGAGGATGTGACACTGAGATTGAACTGCAAGACCTGCAAGTACGTTTCCTGTCCCCAAAGCAAGTGGCTGTGACTGTATTTAAACCTATGCGCAACAACTTTGTACAATTCTCCACAGCATGTGTTTGCTTTTTCAGCCAGATCCAGATGTATGCCATCTGAAAAGATGGGGCCATTTGGGGTCCAGATTTGATTAATTTTTAGCTCAGGCCTACCTGCTATTAGGACTAGAGATTTTCATCTTCTGGCCAAAAAGGAAAGTGTTGATAGTTGCTTTCATGGAGCATGGTACTGTGTTTAATGACTTGCTGTTTACAAACATAATGTATGGTTGTCTATGAAGTTGGAAGTATTCATGTTCTTATGGATGAATGTACCTGTGAAACTAAATTTTCTCTGTTGAAGGCAAGAAAAGTGTAATTTAATTTTTATTTAAAAAAATAAAAAATAAAATTGAAACCAGTATAGGTGGAGAGCTTGAACTGGTGAAAGGCAGATATCCNGCCTTTTTATAAAATGAGAAACTTTCTTTTTAAAGTTGATGTATTTCGAACTTCATTGTATACGTAGTTTATGACAATTGTGTGACAGAATTTTTCTGCTTAGAGAAGTTGTGAGCTAGAGAGAGGAAAATGGTTTTATGGAACAAGTTTTTGTTGTTCTTTTTTTTTTTTTTTTTAAAAAAAAAAAAAAGAAAAAAAAGGTTTTTTTAGGTTTTTTTTTTTTTTTTTTTTTTTTTNTTTTTTGCCAATTTAGTGATATGAAAATTCCTGTAATGAAATTCCTCCTGGCTACAAAGGAGCTGCAAAATGTTTTTCAAAATACTTTGTGATGCAACATAGCCATGATATATTGGAGACCAGATGTAAACCTGCAGACCTCTTCATCCCATTCTGCTTTGTCTCCCCGAGGAGTAACATTTATGCTCCTTAAAGGTTCATTGATTCAACAGGATGAACAAGCAGCAAGTCTTGCTCTACCTGGCTTCTGTCCCTCACCATTCCTGTTGGGCTGTGAAGCTCCTGATAAGCAAGATCTTTAATCAACACCTGTCAGAGCAGAGGACAGAGAACTTAGGAATTGGTTAGGAATTAATCTAATCCATTGTTTTATCTATTCACTTCTGAAGAAGGCTCTGTTTTCTGCTAATGAGATTTTTTTTTTCCCCAATTCCTTCGCTTCAGACTGAGTTGTTGAGCACAGGAATTCATAGAGGTCTTCCTGCAGTCCTCATGCTGGTGGAGTCTGGCTACTTCATGAGTATAATAGTAGCCCATAAAATAATGACAACTCCTGACAGAGATGTTAGCAGCATCGAAGTCACAACAGGTCTTGTCGTGCCAAACAGATAATGATTTTGACAAAATATATATACAGTTGACAAGTTTCGCAGTAACCATGTTTTGCTGTGTTCTTCTCCCCTCAACTTCACATGAGAACCTAGTTTAATCTGACTGATCTGCCCAGCACAACCGCTTGAAGTCCAGGCCGTGTACTGTCTGATAAATTAAAATGTAGCTGAATGACCGCAGAAACACCTTTGCCTCTGAAATGCTGCTGACTTGACTGTCTTTGAGGCAGATAGCTTCACCAGGACAAGGATTGTATGACAATCCACAGTCATTCCAGGAAACCTGTTTTACTTGTTGGTAGCTGTAAATCCCCTTTTGATTTATTTTTACATACTACATTTCATTTTGGAAAACATAAGATGTAGAAAGTTGAAGTCGCCCACAGGCCATCTCTCCTTTTATTTTTGGCATTTCAACAGTTACAATCCTACTTCCTCTATTTCTTGTGGTGGCATATTGTTGTATCAAAAACCTGAGGTGCAGCAGCAGCACTTGTCTTCAGACCGCAGCATCGCTCGTTCAGCCTGCGAGTTGTTATGGAGCGTGTTTCTCCCATGGCATGGCTCCCTTGAGTTCTGCTCAAGGGTGTAAGGCAAAGACAACTGTTGCTCTCAGGTGAAGGTGTCCATTGCGGCCTCAACTGTCACAAGTATGGAGCTAAGTGGTCAGCAGCACCTATAGGAAAGTGCAGGATTTTGAATACTTTTACATTCCTGTCGCAGAAGAAGACGCACCCTAGAATAGCCAATGTCCTGATAGAGATGCAAACTTCGTTCTTTAGAAGGAAGCTTAATTCTGAACCCAGGTGAAAGCTGATTGAAACGATTACTTGCTGTCTTTCCTCTTAGATGTTCCTCAGTTCTTTCTTTGTCTTAGATCGAAAAATTGCAATGTTGAACGAGGCAGCCTGCTGAGTTTCTAACCAGGCTAATGCAAAGAAAGTATGCTGTTCCAAACAGGGAGGTGGTGCAAGTTTAGTCCTTACTGAAAGCTGTTGAGGAAGCCACAAATCACTTCCCATTCTACAAGTCAGATGTGCGTGCTGTTTTCTCGTAACTGTTGATTTAACTGTAAAGGATTTTAAAATGGCACTTAAAGTTCTTAATCTTTCGTACCAGTAAGTTCTTAGCACCATGGGAGAAGCATTGTGCTGAGAAGGTACCATAAGCATATGGCAGTGTTTGTATATGTACATTTTTTCTTCCGTTATATAAAGTTTTTGTAATTTAAAACCTTAGTGGAAGGGTTTTTGTCTATCAAGATTAGACAGCTAAGTGCTCTGCTACAGCTGCAGCATAAGTGTTCAAGTTGCTTGAGCACAGAGTTGAACTTTCACTTTCCACTAAGCTGTCAGTTTTTCTCCTCTTGATTTTTACTTTTATATGAATTGTGTATTTGCTTACTTGAAAGAGAAGGAAGAAAAAAGGTCTATCCTTGTCCTGTTGTTATGAGCTATGTATTTATATGACAGCAGAAAACTGACCACATATTCAACAAATAAGATATTTAAGAAGTTGGGGAAGAGCTTTAGAGCCGTAAGCTAGTGTTCTCCAGTTGACAAAAACTGAGGAGGAGGACCTAAGGCAACTAAAGTGAATCTCAAGAGAGGAGCTGTGAGCCATCGGTGTGATGTAGGCACAAGGAAGTGCTGTACTACAGTGCGTCAGGCAAAGCATTTTCAGGAACGTATGCAAGAAAGATGAACTCTGCCTGGAGTAACCAGAGGGGAGAGCTGCAGGGATGGGGAGGACTGTGGAAAATGAACGTGTGTGTGATGACATCAGGAGATCCTGATTTGTTTACGCTAGTAAGGCAAGCAGAGGAAGACTCCTGCCAATACAACAGTGGGAAATATTGTTTAGAGAAAACCGATATTCAAGGTTAAAGGTGTGGCCACCAAAAAAAAAAAAAAAAACCTGTGCCTTTACCTGGCCCTGAGTAAATCTAGGCTGAAAACTGGAAGAAAGTTCTTAATGCTTAAAAGGCTTGGCTTCTGCAGTGGCCTTCCAATGGGAACAAAGAAAGTAGAAAGCAACCAGCCTGCCCCTAACTGTTGGATTTGGAGCTCAGTGAGTTTGTGGTGGGCCTGGAGATCTCTTCCAGTCTCTCCTTCCAAACTTACCTGCCTGTTCAGTCGTTGTCTTTCAAGGTGTGTGTTCAGTTTGGAATTGCTCTGTCTTTCAAACAAGAGGGCATCAGAAGTTTGCTTCATCAAGTTTTGCCGTAGATGGTAGAAGGTGCTATATTGACAGGATCACTTCCCTTATGAATTATGCTTAAGTATTTGCTGCTTAAGTATTTGACTCCTTCCATTTTTTTGTCTCCTTTTCTTCGCCTACTCGTTATTAGATTCTACATTTCTGACAGTGCCTTGCCTCTTTGCAGAGGCTTTAATATCTTTTGTTCTCTTTTTTAAATTTTTTTTAATTTATTTTAAATTTATTGTAAAATGCTGAAAGATAAACTTCTACCTGTTCATTACAGTAAAAGAAAAAATTATTTCCAGTTGAACCTTTGAAGCCAGATACTATCTAGGCTGTATTCTTAAGATAATGACCACTCTTCTATCCTTGAGATAGCGGATGAGCTTGGTTTATTCATATGACTTTTCTCTGCTTTGGTTTGCTGCTGTATTAAGAGAGCATTAGCAAAACTTAACCTGTGAATGTCAGTGTGAGATGCTGTCTGAGGGAGCAGCTTTGGCAGTGCCTGTAGTATTGAATTAAACAGTACCAGTGAGTATTCTTATGAACTGGAACTTGCTTATCTGTAGCTGTAAACCATTAGGAGGTTTGCAGGTATGATTGTGGCCCATGTCAGCTGACTCCTGTCAGCTATAGGCATGGCTTGCAAGCTGGAATGGGCCAGAGAATTTCCCAATGGATGTTTTGGATGAAGCTGTTCTGTTTGAGGCTAGCAAAACCAAACAGGCATGGGTAATTGTGCCAGTTGGCCTCCATTCCAGAGAATGGTCCTGGGCACATGCAGTTTGTTGTTGTAGAGATAAGTTAGTGAAAAGAAATGGGAAGGCATGAGTGCATACTGTAGAGAGACCTGGGGAAGTTACTTATCTGGTAACTTGATGTTTTCAGCAAGGGTAATGATTTTTCTTTCTCTAACAGTGTGGCTGTTGTGCGAGACATTTGGGCCACAAGCTGTCTCCCTCTCTCTGTGTGGCTCTTTGTTAAATTGTGACCCTGCATTGCTTCCAAGGCACTCTCCCAAAATTAGACAATTCATCTTCATAATGATGAAGAGCAAACACTGTTTTGAGTGGAAAAGCCACTCCATGAGTAATGCTGTTGTTAATAGTTCTCGCTTTTTGTTCCTTTTTTTTTCTTTTTTTTTTTTCTTTAAGAAGTCATGAGGTGCAGGGGGGCCAGAGGCTAGAAACTGTCAGAACCAAATATTAGGAGAAAAACACTTATCTCCATTTTATTCTCCTGAATTAAATGTTGTATTGGTAAGGCAACAAGTAGGCAGGCAGCCTGCCTGGCTGGTGCCTGTGCTGTTCTGACGTGGAGGATCGAGCACTTCATGCTTTGGAGCTGCCAGCCTGGCACTTTCCACTACTAAATACAGCTTTAAGTTAAAGCTAAAAGGAAAGAGGAATTTTGCTTCAGAGCTTGTTTGTCATTTTGTTCCATCCCTTTACTTGTTCAGTGTCTAAGGAAGGGAACCACTCCCTTGGTAGGAGCATCCACTGAGTCATTAACAAGTGTGATACGAGAGTGTCTTGGTGTATATTTGTGTATGAGATCATTACACTTGCTGTTTTAAAGATACCCATCTCTGTAGCGCAAAAAACCTTTGGTGGTAAAATTGTAAATCCACACGATGGGGTGTTAAGCACACAAATCCAATTAAATCCTTCAAACAGCTTTGAAAGCCTCTCCCAGAGGGTACGGAAATGGTTATTTGTGATTCTCTTGAACTGCCTTTTATGGCAGCTTGCTTAGACTGTCTGTGACAAGTAGTCTTCTGGGGGTTCAACACTGCAAATGGTAGGTTCTTTAAACAAGCAAATGAATAAACTTAAGACCTGGTTTTACTCTTTAACAGATCCTACTCAAATGGGAGGCCTAAGTATGCTGCTTTTAGCCGGGGAACATGCCTTGACTGCACAAGAGGTAAGGAACTCTCTTCTCTACCTTACTAGAAGTCCTCAGTTTAAAAAGCTCTGAAGAGGAATATTTGTCAAGTGGAACTTAAGATACATCATGAATAATCTCAGGAGGAACTGAAATGCGAGCCCAGTGGTGCGAGCCTTGTCCTCCAACCAGGCCTGGGTTTGTTACCAGTTCACTGTTAACTCCAGGCACTGATGGATACATGATCAGACCAGGCAAGTCTGCCCAATGAGAGGATGTTATCACAGATTGAAGGGGTGAGATACAGTGACTGTTAATGAACAGGTGATTTGCAAGCTCTTTTGGGCAAGGAATTAATATGCTTATGTTCTTGTGTAATGCAGGAACACAACTGCAGCCTTGGCACTAATAGCAAAATGAATACCTAATAATTTCCATACAGTCAGTGTAATTATATATGCATTCTGAAACCGTGCAAGTGCTAACAAGTAATCAAAGTGTTGCAGCCTGTTCGTATTGACTAAGTCTTTATGTCTAAATAGAAGTTTGTGGTTCAGTTACCATCACAAACGTTTTATTTTTATAAAAGACTCCAGTAAATTATAGCATTTCCTGCATATCTCCAGGAGTGCAGAGACCTCTGATCATTCTTTAGACTGATTGCTATTCAAGATCTACTTTATGGGTCAGTTTTGAAAATTGTTCGTAAGGTGACTTGTATGCTGGGTAAAATAGGAAGTCATCTGCCTTTGTTTCCTTTGGATTCCGTGTTCCAGCGGTGGTTAGATATGGAGCAAATACTTCTTAGGCTTGTTGCCCCAGGTGCACCAAGTTCCTAAAACCTTGGATAACTGAACAGCACTTCTGACCTGCCATCCTAGGGGTAGTGGAAAGAGGAGTCATAAGATCTTCCACCTCTGCATGCCTTGACAACCTATGGCTGGATTTCCATGTTTATGCTTCAGCAGTTTCATGCTCAAAAGAGCATTTGGGAGGTTAGCAGAACATGTTTGGGAGGTGGCATGACAAGCTAATAAGAAAAGCTCAAGAATTCATTGTAGAATTGGTAAGATTCTTCGCTCTTAAATGGGGAGACTTCAGTTGGTTTGGGGAGTTGACATGGGAGAGAATTCAGTGTCCTAAGGTAACTGTTGAAGTATCCTCAGTGAAAAGGTTCACTTGGCTATGGAACATACAGGCACTGTTTTTATATGTGTATAAGACAGTAAGTGTATGCCACATATCTAAAACTTCAGCACTGGTATTTAAAAAGAAAAAAGTGTCATTTTTGAAAGAATACTCTGAATGATATCATGTGCTCTTCATTGTTATTAAAATGTGCATATACATAGAAAAATTGCAAGCATATATGGACTGGGCAACTGCCATAGTTAAGACTGTTTAGTTTGCCTGCTTGTGTATCTATGTATGATTATGTGGACTTGGGTGGCCTTGTAAGCGTGTGTCTTAAAATACTATTAGCATCTTAACAATTGTTGGTGTAAACGGGGGGAGCACTGACACAGCTCGTTCAGAACTTCAGAAAAGATGAGGAAAAGAATACTTACGTAACAGCTCTGTTAATTCCAAGTAAATTTATTCAACACCCACTGAGTTTCTCTTAAGTGTATGTTAAATGGATGTATAGGGACTTTTCAAATCAGGTGTTTAAACTTAGAGTTGTTAGCACTCCAGATACCAGGTAACAAAGTGAGCACACACCAGGAAGCAAAGGTGAAAGTGGCACAGTAGTGATGCTTGCTAAAGGGCTTTGCTGCTTTAGTCTCCATCTTCATATGCTGGTTACGTTCCTATTTTTGTATTTTTTTTTCAATAGGGAACATCTGATAACAGAATTCAGTGTTGATGCATGATTGATTTCCAAACAGTGGCTTAAGTTATAGGCATGAAAAGTTAAAAACAAACAAACAATAGAAAACCTTAGCAACAGTAAATACAGGATGGGGATAAGCAATGAATTTTTGTCTGGCATTTGGGTCCTTGCATCAGTTAAGCAAAATTGTGAGGCACATATGAGCACATATTGCTGAACACCAGAACAAAAATGCTTAATGAGCTTGTTCTTGTTACTCTCCTTGCACAAGACAAGGCTTCATCCTGTTACTTTATTGCAGCTGTTTTATTAGCAGAAGGCCTGAAATCCCATGAGGAGTGCTCCCTCCTTGCCAAGCTCCCTTCCTTGCCAGGCCTTTCTTCCCTGGCCCATGAGGACTGTTGCTTGCCTTACAGCAGCACCTAGTGGCCTCTGTGATTACTTCGCAGAAAACCGTGAATTTGTAGCACGGTCCGAAACCTGGCTCCTGTGCCAAATCTCTCATGCTGCAGCATATCAGGACCATATAAAAGCCTCGGATCAGTCAGTCAGAGAGGTGAACGTGTGGACCAGATGGTGTCCTGTGTGGTTTTCATTCATTTTAGAGCAGGCTTTGGTAACCCGGAAGGGACTGTAAGGCTCAAGAGGCAGTGACTTAGTGGCTTCCTTCTTGCCAAGAGATTGTGTGATGTGCGGTGCTGGGCTGCCCAGGGCTTGCGTGGAGCGATGTTGCCTGGAGTGTAAATCAGAAGCAAAGATTATTTCAGTGCAATGGAGGACAAGCCAGTAGGAGGAATGAGGAGAAGAAATTATGAAAGGTTGAGAACATTTTATTACAGCAGTAGATGAGAGCTTTGCAACAGCGCTACCTGCACAGCCTTTCCCTCCAGTAGTTATTACAATGCTCTAGTCGGATTCAGCCTGGCAGAGAACAGAAGTCCTGGAAATGAATGATTTTTCTCTGAAGTTGGGAGTGTGGGGGGGCAACAGCTGGGTAAAAGTGACAAGCTGAAGTTAATGCCGCTGTCCAGTGAAGGCAGCTGCACTAACTTAGTTAAAATACCAGAAGATGATAGGAAAAACATGATTGTTCTAAGCACAAAATTGTCTGAGTTACTTTCTTGCTGGACACCAAAAATCTGTCCTTTAAGCACAAAACCATAGGAATTGGGGCTTCACTCATTCCATGGCTCATGGTTCCCATCCTGCAATGTGAACAAATTGTGCCTGACCCCAGCACATGGCCTCAAACGTCAGGAGAGGATGTGTCCTCCCTCTCTGTGCCTACATGGGGAGCAAGTGCCTTTACAGCTCTTGTGTTGCAGAGGCACAGCCAGCCCTCATGCCCGGGGGGCTGCTCTGCTCAGCTCCTGGGGTAGAGTCATAGAATCACAGGATATCCTGAGCTGGAAGGGACCCACAGGGACAACTGACTCCAACTCCTGGCTCCATGCAGGACCACCCAAAATCCAGATCCTGTGTCTAGAACGGTGTCCAAACACTCCTTGAGCTCCAGCAGCTTGGGGCCGTGTTCAGTAAACAGAATGGATGTGTTGTTCCTGCGTGGTTTCATGGCAGGGAAGAAGCAAGTTCAGCTGCTACCTCAGCAAACTGTCGTGTGGCATGGTTCTCCTGCCTTTGGATGTAGCGTTCTGGGAGTAGTATAGGTGGCAGATTCCTGAAGCAAAATGCACGCGTGCTGTTGTCATGCACAAGCATCTGGGGCAGACAGCAGCAGTAGCAGCAGTACAAACTGCATGTGCAGTAGGCCTGGTTATTCTGTAGAACTTTGTTCTTGCAGGAAACAGATGCAGTTGCTAGCTAAATCTAATGGGGTATTCACTAATAAATGCTATTGCCATACTTATTGTGATAATAAATAAGATAAGAACCACATTTGCACTGAAATATTTCACATAATTTGGAATTTCATGGCTTATGTAAAATCATAAGGGGGAAAAAATATGTATGCATTCTATTACTTATCTTCCTAAGATCCCACAGAGCCTCCTTTTCTGCTGTTTCCTATAAGTAATGTTACATAGCATATTTTATATTAACAGTGCCTCAGCTTCTAGAAGTTACGTATGTAAAACTTGTACACTCAGATGTGTCATTTCATGTTCGATACAGTAAAATACAGAAGGATATTAGAATTCTCATAATAAGAGTGGTATGGGTAAGGTCTGCGTGAATTCAGATAAGGCTGTTGTGTTTTGGGGGCAGTCATTTCTGTGTATCAGAAGTTATGATACTTCCTTGCACTGCTTCTGGTAAGCACCTCTAAACAGATATCCGTTTATGTATGTTATTTGGGCAGTTTTAGGCTTGTTGTGCCCTTAACTGCTTAGTTTCATGCTGTGCAGTGATTAGCAATGATTTTTGTCAATTAGCAACCCGCAGTGGTTTCAGAAAGTTTCGTAAGTAATTAATTTTCTTCAGAATCGAAGTGTAAATTGAAGTGGTAGCAGTGTGGATTGCATCACAAATACAAAGTAGCTGTGTATGCAGCCCAGAATCATCAGTGTAGTGTTTTGTTGCATAAAAATCTTTTGCAGAGTTTGGAATAATTTAAAAAAAAAAAAAAA
>VXAV01003981.1:88460-119924 GCA_013399715.1 Alectura lathami
AAAGTCATGGTATTTCTGTGCTATTTGTTACGTGATTGTCAAATACATGAAAATGGGTGCTAAGCTATGTTTTTCACCTTTTAATTTAATTCAGACAGTCTAGGAATGTGGAACACTACTTGCCCATCTTCTCTTAAACACAGCTTCATGTTACTACTGCCTGGAATTTTGGTTTGTCCCCTGTTGTGCTTAGCTTGAGAGAAACACCCCTGAGGTCTTATACTCCACACTCCTTGTTTCAGGTTTCCTCAAGTACTTGCCAATCTGATGCGACTAATTCTACAGAAGCGTGTCAGAAGTCGTCATTGTTTCAGTTTGCAGAGGTGAGTTTCCTTAAGGGATTGTTTTCCCCAGTGTTTTCTTTCCAGAAGCATCTGGTATTTAGCTGAAAGAAAAATCAAAAATCTCTGACTAAATTTCATGGTAGTAATTCCTCTCTTCTTTTGGGGGTTATAGTACTGGATCATGTGTCAGGTAGATGTGTCTGACTTGAAGTGCAGGTGAGTGTGTTCAGGAGCATGACTGAAACCCTACTGCAATAATGGGGCTATGGTTCGAGCAGTGATTTGGAGATGTGTCATTCCTGCTTAATTACATGTTGAGACTTCATTGAGTGTGGCTCCAGTTAATACCTGTGTTTGGATGTTACCTTTTATCATCTAGCCATCGTGACTGCTTTAGTCACTGACTCCATCAAAAATAATTGTAGTTCTGGAATTTCCAAAATTCTTCTATAGCCACAAACAGCTGTGCAACCTGTGCACCTGTGCAACGTCTCTACTAACGTATTTCCAGTAATTGTTATGCACTTGTTGGTGGTTTTAAATGCCCCCTGTTTCATTCAAGTTTTAATGGATTTAATTGACATAAATAGCATGAGGTTGCAAAGAATCCTGGCCCTTTGTAAGCATCAGTTGCTTGTTTTATGTCTTTTCAACTTCTGAAGTGGTCATAACCAAGTAACATAAATATTTAGCTATATAAATATTGATTGGACAGGATGCTGGATGGTATGTGAGTAAATGTGTATGGAAAAAAATATTGTCACAGCAGGGGCTTCTTTTTATTACCTGGTTTCACACCAGCCATGAATCTGACTGCCTTGTCTTTATTACTTAGCACTGTCTGCACCTTCATATTTCTCCCTAAATGTCATCACCTACAGAGTAGATATATGCCAGTCCTTGGATACAGAAAAAGCGAGCTGATGTTAAAGCAAAAATCACAAGATCTTGAGTTGTGACTTAAAATCAGAGGCTTTCAAAATGTATTAGAAGTAGAGTAAGGCACTGATCATTATTTTTCTGATTAAAGAGTGAAATATATAGCCTGTGATGAGACTCCTAAACAACCTATTGGCTTTTCTCGTTAGGGAGGGGGAATGCCTGGTTTGCCATCATAGAATCATAGAATGATTCTATGAAAAATAAATTGATGAAAAATCGATTAAAAAATAATACTTAAAGGCTTCTTAAAATTGATTAATTCCAGTGTAAATTACAGTAGGAGTTCAAAGTCAATCTCCCAGTATTTCTGAGATACTTCTGTGTACTTACACTGTCAGTTGAACAATGTAATACTTTGTATGGTCCCTTTTGTTAACAATATGTTTCTTCAATTTTACTGTTAAGTCTTTCAAACAGTAAAGCAAACACCATTTCACTTACATTTTACAGTGCCCAAGTGAGAGTGCCAGAATCATGTGGCAGTAGGCAGAAATTGTGCTGTGTGCTGCAAGATACGCTCTTGCTAAGGGCTTGTGAACTCTGGCTTTTCCTTACCAACCAAAGGACTTCAGATGGATGCCAGGAAACAAGCTCACCTGCACTGTTAAACTTCCAGTTCAGAAATAGTTCACTGATGATCAGTAACTAGAAGTGCATATTAGCTATATTAGCTAGTTTGTTTTATTTTTCAAGAATATTAAGCAGTTTATAGTGAGGTTGCACCTATTTGGTATGTAGTAGGTATGTGTGTCAACAGCAGAATGCATGATACTTGTACCTAGGTCTGTGATTAATTCAAAATGTTGTTTGCCACAAAAAGAACGGACACAAGTTAAACAGCAAAAGTAAATAAAATTAAAAGAAAATGCAGCCCTGTTAGTCTCTGGGATAGATCTGGTCTGATCTCTTCTACAAGTATGTGCATGTGTTGTGCCCCTGCCCACACTTATCTCCCATGCTGAGCAGCAATTTGTGCTCTATCAGCACCAGCATTCTGTGGTCAGGTCTTTCAGTGAACAGTGAAATACAGCATTGTGTTAAGTTTCTGTTATTAACCCTTTTTTAACATATCAGTGGGCAAATGAAAGCCCCTCAAAAAAGTTTTGTTTTGTTGATCCTAGAAAAGATTGTCATTGTGGAAAAATGATTCAGGACTGCGTGTCTCATGGGAAAGCAGATACTGTTCTTTGTAGGGGTGTGCTGGGACTCATCTGCATGTTCTCGGGTACCAGGGGTATTTCTGTGTTAGCAGTCAGTTATTTTGCATGTTGAAGTTTGGTAATGAAACTGAAGAGTTAAATAATACAACAATAATTATTTTCCTGACAGATCTCCTCAAGCACATCACAGCCAGGAGTCCCAGGAGCTGTAAAACAAACCGAGGAATCTGCATTATTTCAGTTTGCTGAGGTATAATAACTTAAAATATGGGGGGGGGGAGGAAGCAGGGAGCCAACAAGAGCTGTCACTGAATGGTTAAGCACCATGGTTAAGTCGTCATAAAATAAGACATTCTGAAATGATGCTATGCACTGCCTGTGGAAGAGGTTGGAGCAGTGGAAAATGGCTGCTGCCCTAGACGTAGGAATCCTCTGAAAAATAAACCTGCAGGTCAAAGGCAGCTTACCGCATCTACAAGGATATGTAGCAGCATTGTTGGGTGGTGACCTCTTAAGTCTGTGAGCTTCCCTTAGGAATGTAAGTTGTCTTCCCTCCTCTGTGAATTGAAAATTCAGAGTTCTTAGAGATTGCTTTCACAAATTTCTCCTCGTGTGCCTCTGAGAAGTGATTTTCCACATGTTCTTTTCTTGCCCATTTGGGGGAGTCTGGTACTGCTTGCAGAATCTCTTAAGCTAAAGTGTATTCAGGGTTTGTGGGAAAAGACTGCGCTTGGAGCTGGTGCTATTGTAGACGTACACTATGGGATGAAGAGAGATCATGTTGATTATTACCTGTGCTTACAGAGATCTGACTACAGACAACATGCCTCCTTCTGTTAAATATTTAGCTAATTGTATACATTGTTTTTAGCTTGGCTGGGATGGGTCTTGGTGTATTCCTTAAGTCCAATGCAAAAACAAGAAAACAAAAAACTAGTTACTGATTCAGGTGCCATAAAATACCTGAATAGAAGCACCCCAATGAAAGATGCAACAGAGTTAATGTCTCTAATTGTAGAGACATTTTCATATGTGCTACATGTTTTTCAGTAACAGGTTAAACTGGGAGATTCTTTTGAGAAAATCAGTGGAGTTTAGCCATGTGCTGAAGCCAAGAAAGTAAAAGATTTAAACTGTAGAACATTCTTGCAAATTTTCTTGCCGAGTTCTGCGCAAGTGAATCTGCCAATTAAATTTTGAAAATCTCAACCATCGTTCATTTTAATTAAACAGAAATTTTAGCTCTATGTGGAGTTGAGCAGGATATGAAATAACCCTGAGTAAAGCATTTTCAAATAATCTCGTGAAACCTGGCTCAGCCATACCTTCAAAGTCTTACAGAAAGTCGAAAATCAGTTCCTCTCCTAAATGAACAAACAACAAAAGATCAAACCTCAGAACTGTCTTAAGGACGTGGCAGTGTATTGAATTTCATACCGCTATGCTAAACCAGCTCACTTGTCACGTTGGGGTTCATGTATGAATCATCAAATGCTAGGAAAAAGAGGTGCTTAAAAAGTTAATTAGAAACTGGAGGGGAGAATTTTAAAGTCAGGGTTAATCTTTTTCCTGTTGAAAATACTAAGATGTGTCTGCAGTCTGGAGGGGGTTGTATTTTTTTAGTTACTTTTTCAGTGTCTGGAAATACCCACAATCAAAAAAATTTTTTTTCCCATGGTTATTCCTCCTGTGTTACTGTTTTTGTGAAACCTTAATGGCAGTGACTAACACCATGTTTTATCTAAAGCAACAGAGAAATGGTTTTAAGATTGCAGCCTGATTTTCATTTACTTTGTTCCAGGGGAAAATACTATGCATACTAAAGAACCTCTTTAAACTTTTTTTTTTTTAATTATTCCTGCTATTACAGCAGCTTGTGCTCCTTCAGATACAAGGGCTTTCATTTGCACAGGGTGTTTTTGTGAAGTTTGGCAAAAATCCCATTCCTTACTGTGCCACTTCTTACTGGGTTTCGTCTATATGAATGCATTACTGCATTTAGTAAACTAAACTATGGAGAGCAATTTGCAGTAGACTGCTGTCAGCAATGTACAGTGCTACAAAAGAAAGGAGAGAGGGAGAGAAAGTAGTAATTTAACCAGTGGCCAAGTAGACCTGTGAAGAAATGTGAATTGTGCTGTGGTCTGATGTGCCTGCAGACTTCTGGCAGCCATCCCAACTCATTTTTGGTTCTGACTGGGTGTTCTTCATATGTTTCCTTGCTTGTTACCACCTTTCAGCAGGGTGAGTGAGAGCGATTCTTTGTGAAGACAGTGATCCCATTGAGTAGCTTTGTCACCTTCAATGGACACCGCTACCCCAGGAGTGCAAATCTGCCGTCACTCAGTAACGGCTCATGATGTGTTGATGTAATATAGGATTCTTTCTCCAGAGCCTCAGTTAGCTTGGGTGTCTGTCCCAAGTGTTGTGCTCTTCAGTTAAAGCTGATGAGGATATGACTAATGAGGCCTGCCCCATGCTGACTTGCTACAACAGGTGATGACAATCCCAAGAGTGAGGGCTGGTTGACTGCTGTGGGTCTGCAGGCAGCAAGTACACTGGTCTTCCAAGATGATACGGTGTCCTCATAAGTTTTGTTTGTTTGTTTGTTTTATTGTGGTGTGTGGCCAAGTTACATTCTTGTCTTTTCCACTGTGCTCTGATCTTGCAAGTACTTGGTCCTGCTTTTGGTCCAGAGAGAATGGTACCTTTGTGGAAAGCCAGTATATAGGCCAGTAATTTCTCAGCAGTGGGCTGTGCTACTTGGCACAGCGGCTGTTTGCAAGCTCCCCTGCTCACATGGGCTGCTTGCTGTCATCCTTCTTGCTGTGTGAGGCAAGCAGAGCAGATGGGACCCCTTGCTCTCTTGGTCTTACTGGATGTGTGTTTGGTAAACGCGAACAGATGGCGATGACTGCTCCACAGAGAAGAGACACGAGTCCCTCGTAGGCTTTCTTATCTAAATGGTTAGCCATTATTAAACAAAGAAAATGCATCCCTGGCAAAGTTATTATGTAAAATAGACAAATATACGTAATGTTTGCCTGTAAATGGAAATTGTTACATATCTCTGGAATGAAATGCCGGTTCTGGGAGGCGGAGGGGTGTCTGAAAAACTGGCACGTGCATCCTATGCAAACTAGAGTGTAATACGGTGGCTGAAATATTCACCTGCACTGTTAGAGGTATAGTAGTTGGATCATAATGGTCCCTGAGCTGAGCCTCTGCGTAAGAAGGAGCTGTTTGTGGTTGTGGTACTGCAGGTACTGATTACTCTGATTAAAACTGGAGGACAGCGTGTAGGCAGAGATTGAGATCTGTAATCTCACAGAGGGCTGGTTGGTCAGCCCTCGTCTTCTGACACTTGGCCAGCAACTTTGGCAGAACGAGTTCTAAGTTTTGGCTCTGCTGTTTGTTTTCTTGATAATGAAGAGGATTATTTTGCTGAAGAAAAATGTTGCCTCCCTTTGTTCTGATCAGTACTACTACGGGCACTGCGTTAGGAGTTCCCAACCTATTGTCAAAACTGAATTCTTTACTCTTTTCTCACATTGTGCATCAGAAGGCAAAGAGAAACCTGCATGTTCTCAGCGTGTACTTCAATGTGTCTTTCTGTCCCTTTTCTGCCATTCATATTACACTAAAGAAATCATTAAGAACCGAGAATGTATTACAGTGGAAAGAGAAAAAATTAAGGCTTACTTCCTATGAAGTGCAGTGTACAGGAGCCCTCTTCCTGAGCGAGTCTTGGGATTCTGAGTGGGTTCACTGAAATGTGTCAAAGGAAAAGTAAGACTTTGAGTTATTTTAGTTTAATACTAAGCATAATTATTAGCGCACACTCAAATATTATTCAACATATCATAAATAGCTGGCAGTAAAATAGATGTTCAGAATTTGTTTTTCATGTGATGAATCTCCTTGACCATTGAAAAGCAGTTTGAATAATCCACTTTAAATATATAAAAAATACAAAGAGGTTACACTGATAGTTCTTGTATCTGAAAGGTCATGGTCATAAATGTGTTTTTTATAATGAGGCAGATGCCACAGAAGTACTGGTGGTCTTGTCCCCTAGTCTGAGGGTTTTTCAAGGCTTCCAGAATGAATGCTACCATGCAACGCTATGCCGAACAAAATCAAATACCAGAAATAATTATTGTGTTGGTGAACTCATAATACTGCACTTGGAAGCAGGTCAGAACAGTTTGGCTCCAGAGCAATTCTGAAGCGTGGTGGTAGTTGTTTACCAAGTACTGGTGCTGGCACACCAGCACCCACTGCCTGTGAGGACAAAGGGTTCTCCTCTGTATCCGACCAAATGGGAAATAACGGCCAGGCTTTAAAAGGAGAATTTTATTCAATGTTGAGCACCACAGTTCATGTTTTTAAGTAGGTCTTGTTCACTTGGAGTCACATAAAACACACAGCATGATCAGAATATTATCTGTGCTTATATTCTACTAACTTCTAAATGCCTGTTAAGTGTTTTTTGGATGGGATTGCTAATCTGAAGTAGGGCCTTCTGCCAGGAAGATCTAACAGTGACTGATTTATCTAACTTTTTTACTTTAATTTCTTCTGTATTTTTCTCCCTTCCTTTCTGTCTTTCCTGGCTGACATGGAAATATTTTCTCCTCTGTTCATTTAAAACCTAGATTTCATCAAATACTTCCCAGTTGTCAAGTCCTGAGCCAGTAAAGCACTGTGGGAAGTCGGCACTCTTCCAGTTGGCAGAGGTAAAGTTATACCCATTAGCATCACAATGGGAAGATGTGTGTATTTTTTTTTTTGGGGGGGGAAGAAAAAGTATGAATTGTGTAAGACTTGCTCTGGCATAAAATTTAGTAATTCCAGAAGCATAAATCGGTAAATAACCAAATAGTAAGAGAATTAGGCAATTGCAATGGCCCTGGGAAACTAGTTCTTCTTTATGCACTTGTAAATGTGCATAGTTTCTTGGAGACTGCACAGAAGTAGTTGTGCTTCCTTTCAGGAATATTAACCATATAGCTGTAACAAAAACAAAGCTCAGGACAATAGCAAAGAGAAAGCAATGGCGTTCTTTTTAATGAAGGGGTGAATACCAGGTATTCAGAAAGTAAAGTTTTAGTATAAGGACTGTATTTTGGTTGTTTTTGCAAAATTATTTGCTATTCAGTGAGGAAAATGGTACTTTGGATCCTATCTAGTGGCATCCATCCATATGTTCTTGCTGTTGAGGCTAATCCTCTCGGGAGAAAAAGAGATTGGAAGCACTGAAAGAAAACAGCGTGCTTTGAGCCTGCATAGATGAGTATTCTGTGGCTTGCTCCATGCACAGCAATGCTACTGGGAAGACTGACTTTATAGGGACTTACATGAGTGGAAGAAAAATTTGCCTTACCCTGGAGGCAGTCTCTGGCAGGAATAGAGTTTGCTGGTGTGTGCTGCTGCGTTGTCAGCAGTGCTAATGCAAGGGTAATTACTGTGAGCAGTGACCACTGCAGCCCTGGGACAGCACAAGGGCTCCTAACATTTAATCAAAGTCGCTAGAAGTTTTGGAGGTGTGCTTTGTTGTGGGACAGCAGCGGCTTTGAGCAGTGCTGTTCTGCAGTAAGCCTGCTGTTGAGTCCAGGGTGACTTTTGGAGGTCACTATTAGAAGTTGTGATGTGGCTGTGAAGCCCCAAGCACAGGAAAGTCCAGGAGCCTGCCCACAGGAGTCTGTGCTGCGGTTGGTGGGAGAAGTGAAGCTGAGCGTGGCAGTGTGACATGGGCATGTTGGACAGGTTTCCGTGATCTCTGGTGATTGCACAGATGAATTCCTACAAGCCTAATTAAGTATCCACAATTAGTGTTAAAGGCCCTGATTTAAATAGACAAAGGCGTGCTAAGCACATCCACCTTATCTCTAGCTCTTGTAGCAGATAAGTACTGTTGATTTTTTTATTATTATTTTTTAATTTATTTATTTAGTTTTGGAGATCTCAGTAATGCTGGGTTGTAATTGAACAAATAAAGTGAGATTTAGCTTAACTTCTCAGGTGGCAGTTCAGGCCCTGATTTGGAGCATCCCAAATAAACAGTGTTCATACCACCCTGAGGGCATCTCAAGTTTACAAGTTCACTTGGTAGACATTTGTGCCATGCCACTGTAACTCCAAACCGCAGGTGCTGTGCACTGGAGGGGGCTGGACTGCTGTCTGCATGCTGCTGGCATGGCAGGGATCCTGCGTGAGGGAACTGTCAGCTTCGGCATACCACGCTGCTCCGCTTCTCCTCCATCTCTCTACTGTGTGGATTTAACAATTTTAACTTTTTGTTTTTCTTCCCCTATGCTTTAATTTTTGATATTTCACAAATAGTGATAAATATTAAAGCAGGTTTAATTCTTTTCTGAAGAATTCTTAGAATCTCTGAGATTCTAAAAACAGTTGGAGCAGGCGTGCTCCAACTGGCAGGCTGCTGCTGCTAGCTCTGCCTGGCCTTTTGCAGTGCCTGAGTGCACGCTTTGTCTTCAGCCTTCAGCGAGGAGGGATGGCAGTGGCCGGCTGCACGTCACCACCTTGCCAGGAGGCTGCTGCTGTCGTGGGGTGCTTGCAGCACTAACAGTGCCTGGCTATAAGCAGCAATCAGAGGCCTGGACTGGAATTGTCAGTTTGGGAGACACAGAGATAGCATTTGTAGCCTTTTTCTGTTCTTTCCTTTATGGGGGTGATTTCTGCACAGCAGACTTCTTTGCAGTCAAAGAAGTCAAAACCAAGCTGATAGAGGTGCTGGGAGGGCTAACTGAAGGTTTGAAAACAAATGCTTTAGTTCCTCAGTCCCTAGAATTCCAGCTCTTTCCAAGGAAGCAATTACAGGAAACCTGCAAGCCTGATCAAGGATTTTGGGACATATCCTTAACAGTAGAACATTTTCTTCATACTGATGTTCTGAGACTGATGTTTTAATAATTTCAGAAAATGATTCTTTGTTGCCAGTTCAAAACTGATATGAGACACAAAAATACTGAAGTAGATCACAATCTAATACGAGAAAAAAGCTTCTTTGAGAATATTCAGATACCTGCTTGCCAAACAGCCTCCCATACACTGAGGAGTAGTAATCAAAAGTTGCCAAAGGTCGGAGGGCTCCTACCTCTCACTTTGCCTTCATAGCATGTCAGTTGTATGAGTCCTGTAGGACACCAGCAGGCAGTGCCGTGTCCTGACAGAACTAACCTTCTGAATTTCTGACTCTGAAAGGAATTAGCGGGTCCTGACAAGAAGATCCCCAAATCTGGAAATAGCTTATAATGTCCAGTGGCATTATCCACCAGAGCAGTGATGTGGTTGGGTTTTATTTGCAACAGCATGAACAGGTCTATGCTTCTTTTTGATACATAATCTTATGAGTTTTGGCAAGAGGAAAGAAATAATCGTTTCAAATGATGTATGATAAATGTAAAAGAATTATGCTGGTGAAATAATGCTCTTCTTTATTCTCCTCCTGTATTTTTTCTTCAGATTTCTTCCAGTACATCCCATTCACGTCCTGATTTAACAAAGCAGTGTGGAACATCAGCGTTATTTCAGCTGGCAGAGGTAGTATTAAAATACTGATGACTAATTACCACAGGTGCAGTGGGGCAGACAAGTTAATGACGTTGATTGCCCGACTCTGGAAGGCAGTACATTGCTACGGTTATAATTACACTGTTGCTTATAGAAGCATAAATTTTCATGGCTTGGGTGCCACGCATTAAGATTTCTCCAGACTGGCCATCAGTTCGGAGGCTTCTACATGTCTGTGCTGCAGCTGATGAGAAGTATCAGTCCCTGATAGCCCAAGGGGGGTTATCCAGTCTCCGTTTGAATTGTTCCAATGCCTTGTTTCCACCCGTAGCCTTCTGTACTATTGGCTACTGCAGAAGAAGCAAAGGTAGAAAGAGAAAGAATCCCTTGGTCGGGGTGGTGGTGGGGAGTTGTTTAATTGACAAGATACCATTAATGTTTGAGTTACATTTGTAAGATTGATCTGTAGCTTTTGGAAATTACAGGCTGGGTTTGCATTGCAGTGCAGTAAAGTCACAGAAGTACCGTGGTGCCAGAGCCCACTTCAGCATAGCTACAGGGTTCTCTGCATAATTCAGTCTTCTTGCTAACAGACACTGTGCTGCCGAAGCTCCGGTGTTTCCAGTGATCAGCCCAGCTTGACCTGAGCCACATCAGGGATTTCCCCATACGGAAAGAATTTCAGAAACTTATTTCAGAGTTGTATTATTGCTGTTATACAGTGGTGTAAGAGATTTTTAATTTGCAAGAATAAATGCCTTACCAATTTGAGAAATCTAGAGCTGACCTGAGGAGAGCTCAGTGATCGGCAGAGTACATCCACCCTGACCACATGGCCTGTGGATTGGGCTGCAGGATAGGGAAATTCACGATGTCTGGTTCCAAGCAAGCCTCTTCCATCTGGTTTCACTCCAGGTGGCTCTTCAGTTGATGTCTGAAAAACAAAATAACACTTGGAGTTCACCTTAGGGGGCTTTAAGAGGGGGGAGTAGGAAGAAGAAAGCATGCCTTCCCAAGGCCATCTGCTTCATGCTGTGAAGTACTAGCCGCTATAGCAGTGTCCAGCATGGCTTACAGGCAGTCCAAAGCTGAGTTGATCTTCCAAGTCATTGCTGAGGGAACATGGCAGTTTGAGGACCTTGTTATAACTCTTCTTTTGGACATCACTGTTCCTCAGACAGAATGAGCTGGTTTGGTTTCCATTAATGTTATCTCCAGGAGGAGATAACCATGGCAACTACTGCTGCTTTGCAGTTCTTTACAGAGAAAGACTGCAACATTAGAAGAAAGATTTGGAAGGCTTTTATACTACATTCCAAATTATTTTGCACATTAAAGGAAAATGATTGCTGAGATTTGATCAACTTTTTTTTTTTTTCCCCCTCTTCAGGGCCATTTGGAAAATGGAGGAAGGATTCTGTGTGGGGATATTTGGGAGCTGGGGGGTATGGATTTAAGATTTCAGGTAGCTTGTCTGCGTTGATAGTGAGAGATACTGTATTGTTCCGTTGCACTTGGAGTATTCTGAAAATCAGTCTAGCAGTGGGTTTCCAGGATATAATATATAAAAGACACTTAAAGCATCATGGAAACACCACTTAGATCAGTCAGAGTATGTTGATTTTTTTATTTTATTTTTTTTTTGCAGCAGTAGAATCCATCACCCTTATTCTAGCACTTAGCCATAATTACATTTCATCAGCTTCATTAGGACTTCAGTGTTTTTTCAGTACTGTTCTTTAGCATACTTTGCTTTCATAAATTAGGATCCCAGAGAGACTGCCCAAGTAGCTCTCCTATTAATATAGGTAAGTAATGTTAACAGTTGATGCTTGTTTCATAGTGACTATTTTTAACTCACTTTAGATGTGCCTTGCTTCGGAAGGGGTAAAAGTGAAAGAACCTGGGAAAACAAAAGTGGAAGTATCAGAAGATGTGGCAGGGGAAGTTCCAAAGGAAATGGAAGTGCAAGAACTGGAGAAGACAACAGTAATAAAAGACTCCTGTGAAGGAAAAACAGAACAATCAGAAACTGAGCAAAACTGGGATGAGACAAAAGCTGAGGAATCAGAAACTGCAAAATACAGAAATTTTACTGGTCTCTTAAAGGACAGCAGTCTTTTTGAGAGAAACGATAACACAAAGGATCATATGTGCCGTTCTCCAGAGCTTTCAATAGCTGACATGAGTATCCTTGGGCTAAGCAAGCCAGAAAAGATAAAGAAGAAGAAGAAAAAAAATAAATTGGACCGGCACTCAAATGAAAAATCCACCCCCAAGAAGCCTTGTAAAAAGAGGCAGTCCTCTGAGTCAGACATTGAGAGTGTAATGTATACAATTGAAGCCGTTGCAAAAGGGGACTGGGGTGCTGAGAGACTTGAAGAAACTCCCCGCAAAAAAGCCCGCCCTGCCTCAAATGTGAAGGGAAGCATGTTGGATACAAAATCACCAAAGAAAAAAGTGAAATCGAAAGAGAAGAAGACATCGAAGGAGAAGCCCACGGAGACCACCAAAGAATCGAAGCCTCCTGATTTCCTTGGTATTGCAGCCAACAAGGAAGTACCCTGTGAGGCTTCTGATAGCATTAAAGTGGAACCACTGACCCCAATGGAGGAGGTGGTACCCCAAAGCTTACCAGAACAGGTCAAAACTGAGGACAGTGACTGTGTTAAAAAGATAGAAACCTGTGGCTCCAGGAAATCAGAGAGAGCTTGCAAAGGTGCTCTTTATAAAACTCTGGTGTCAGAGGGCATGCTCACGTCTCTGCGTGCTAACGTGGACAGAGGTGGGTGGTTTTGACTGCTTCCTTTACAGCATGAACCGCGAAAGTGTGCCTGGAAGGGGAGGAGGAGCAGCAGTTCCCGTTTAAGCTGGGAGTTTAAGCAGTGTGTGATGGGGGTTCTGTGTCGAATGGCCTGAAATGCTGGGGGTGGGGCATTTGTGGACCAGGACAGGTCTTGGACCAGGACAGAGTCCTGCAGTCTGCCTTCCTACTTATCTCAAGAGCTCTAAACCTCTCCCTTTTTGTCTTTCATGACCTGAGATGTAGCTTTTTGACTGAAGGCTTGGTTGGCTGATTCATCAGCTTGCTGATAGATGTCTGCAGGACCTGTGTTGTGTGTAACCCTGAACAATTAATTTATTCCCGTGTAAACAGCTCTTGGGGTTGTGGTTGTGAGCATAGTTCTCCATCATACAAGTGACAGATGTGTTGTGCTTTTCCTTTGGTTGTTAGTTTTGCTGTAGATGGAAGGATGAATTTGAGATGAAAATTTCTGGAAGCTTTCAGTGAGATATATTGCATTGTATTTTTCTGATTAGTAGATTTAAATAGGTAATTAATAGAATTGAAAAAAGTTTGTAATTTAGGAAAGTTTATTACTGTAAATGTTCTCACTTCTTTCTCTTCATTCACACCTCAAGAGATCCTGACTTTAGAGGTAGTATATACTTAAGGGGAAAAACCAGTTGTCATCAAGGTGATAATCCAGTTAGGGGGTGGGGTAGGGGAAGATGGTTTTGTAACCCCTTCAAGAAGGTCAGACATCGTAAGTTGCAATGGTGAATGGGTATGCAAGTTACTTCTGAGCCCACATTGTTTTAGCACATTTTTCTGAAGATGAGAAACAATTTTCTGCCTTCATCCCAGGAAAAAGAAGCGCAGGAAAAGGCAACTCCTCAGATCATGAAGGATGCTGGAATGAAGAAAACTGGGCTTTTTCCCCAAGTGGGACAAGTGGGAACAAAAAACTGAAAAGGCCTAAGCCAAAGGAAGAGTTTGTTTTTGGGTAAGTTGCAGCTTAACACTTAGAAGTTTTATCTAGGTCAGCGAACAAGTCCTCTCCACTGCAGCTAGTGAACTGAAGGTCAAGCATCCAACACTCAGGTGTTATGAACTACATAATCACAGTTAGACAGAATTCCTGAAAACTGCAAACCCTGTTTGGCTGAGTCATACTCTAGTTTCCTGTTGGCTGTATACCGAAGTAATTTCTCTGAGATCTTTCCTGGTTTACACCACTGTAAACAAATTTGAATGACGCTATTTGCTCACTTGCTTAAAAAAAAAAACAACCTCACAATATTTACCCGCTCAAGAGATGATGAAGAGTGTTAATTATATTTTCAGAGCACTTTACAAACAATATTCGAAGTTCTGTGTAGGTGTTCAAGCATCTTAAACAGAAGTAGACTAGAAAAAAATAGATCTTTGCCCACTTGAAGAAATTGCCAACAGAGGAGAAGTAAGCAACATTCTAATATTTGCAAATAATGGTGACGAGTATGCCATTTTTCCATCATAGAGGCAAGATATTTAAACTGTTCATATACAATAAAGAAATTAAATATACCAGAAGAATAATTAATGATTACAAATGCATTAGTATTTCGTAAGACTGCACAAAATTGCTCTTCTAGTCTACGAGTAACAATTCATGTCAGCGTACTAACAGATTTATTTAACTGCAGGCATAGCTGTTGAATCTGCTTTGCCATTCACACTTATTTGCAAATTCTTGAAGACTTCCAATTATCTGAATTCAAAGAGCGAAAATGAATTAGAAAAAGGAGTAGACTTTCCACACTTCATGCTTAAAATTGCAATGTGTTTCTTTTGTGCCAGCCTTTTTCATACCCTTTTTTTATAGCCTGGTCTATGGGAGATTAAGCTGCAACTCACTTTACAGCAAAGATATTAAATTGATGAAAATCTCCAAGTGTTCTTTTGTTTGGAATAGTCGAGAAAAACCAGTGGCACTCCTTATATTTTTAGTGCACTGTATATAACCTTTGTAAATACCTTAAATTAAGAACCTGAAAACTTCAGGTAAGCTCATGGGATGAAAACCAAATGCATCTCCTAGCCAAAAAACATGTGGTTCCACAGAGTTTATTCAGGGTCACTAGGAAAACTATGTGAATAATTCATTCATTTGACCAATATTGTTCTGCCATCATTATCTGGCTGGTTGGAGAAGATGCATATTTGCAAATGTTGCTTCCTGATTCAGCCGCGTGCTGTTAATGAGTGAGCTCTGTAAAAGCAGAAGCAGTGATTCATGGAGCCAGAGTGCTGGAAAGTAGCTGTTGGCCTTGTTCCTTGCATACCTGGTCTTCTGTCTACTTGAAGAGCTAGTTTTACCTCTAGCTGCTCCTCTTATCATCTTTACCTCTGCCTGCTCCCCTCACCATCAACTTTGTGCGTTAGGGCGTCTGTCTGCTGGGGTCTACACAGCCCGCTGCCATTGAATTGCTCCTTTCTTCCTTACCTCCCTGTGTCCCCTTACCACCTTCTCCGTTGGCAGCTGCCCACGCTTTCCCTGGTGGTCCATGGCAGGTGTGCTGTGTCCATGTGCACCTGAGCAAAGATCAGGCAAAGGATCATTCTGTGTACCAAAGCTTTCAGAAGGCAAATTGTTTCATGTGGTGTTTCAAGAAAAAGAGAAAGAATTCTAGTTCCTTCTGACACTTGTGAGTGTACAGAGTCTAATGGCCATCCCTTCCAACGGTTGTGCCAACACCTCCCAAGTTCTACTTTTCCACGGCAAACAGAATTTGAGTAGAAAATGGCATTGTTCCCCTAGCATGGGCAGTTCTATTTATAATCTGCCTAGCAGTGCAGATTGCCTTTTATTCAAATGTGCTTGCCTCCTGTGGTTCTGCCTGCCGGCAGAAGTTCGCTGACAAGCAGTGCTGACACAAAATAGTACAGTCGTTACAGCCAGAAAGGCCATGCCATACCAGCCAGCTCAAGTGTTTTGTTTCCATCTGGCTATTATGAACAATACCACATCTGTGGTTTCTTGAGTTGTAGGTAAGGCTTATTACAGTCCTTCAGGCCTGGCTGACCCATAAGTAATGTCAGGTTTCCTGAAGCTATGAGCTACTTATATTTTCCATCTCACAACAAATAAAGTAAGAAAGGAGGAAATATGATCCCCCAGAAGAAACACAAAGCTGATTGGCATCCTGAAGCACAAGGCCTTAGAATTACTTTTTTTTTCCCCCGGAAGATGGGATGTCGAGCCATTTTTGTTGGATAGTTTGACATTTTTGCAAGTTTGTATTGTTGTTTCCATTCCAGTGTGATGTGACTTTCATGTGAAATTAATTTACTGGGTTGTTTGTTTACTGGTTTTACTGTCTTTTCTCATTCCTCTCACAGAAGAGACAAATCTGCTTTACAAATTTGTGCAGCTAAATGTCAACAGCATGACACTGATTTTTATTTTTACATTATTTGCATATATTAAAACTTAATTTGTACCGTGTTACAAATACGGTAGCTGGATTGTATGTACTCATCCCAAAATTGAATTAATATGTTATGGTTGGATGTTTACAGTGTGTGTGTACATCTCTTCCCCCTCTGTATATGCACATGTTTATCAATGTGTTCATACCCATGCACAGAATTATACTTTTTCTCCAGAAACAGAGTTACATTTAATTTGGCTGGTTTTGTTTCTCCTTTAGCTTAGCAAAGTTGGAAGAAGAATTTGAAAAGAAATTCAACAGCCTCCCTCAATACAGTCCTATTACCTTTGACAGGAAAAATTCATCTGTTCCAAGGAAAAAGAGAAAGGTTGGAAGCAGCTCATCTGAACAACCAAAATCCAACAAAGGTAAATTAATGTGTTCTTACTAACAGTATGTTCGTAATAATAATTCTACAACAAGCTCAGAAATTTATACCTTCTTACCTTACTGCTATACATGTGGGAAGGGTGAAGTCAAAAAATTTTTTTAGCACTGAAGCTAGTTGGTTCTCACCTGAATTAGTTTTTAGGCTGTAGTCTTCTGATTTGCATGCTCAGTAGAAGTGGTTAGAGCTTGTACACAAAATAATTTCCTCATAGCAAGCAAATCTAACAAAAACAGGAGTATTTGTGAGGTAAGTGAATTTGACAAGTTTTCCCAGGAGAAAATGGGAAAAAAATGGCAGATTATCAAAATGTTACTGGGACATTTATCAAAGCATAGTTTTATGCAGTTTTGCATTTGAGTGTAATTTTAGGTTCTATGAATTAAAGCATAGGATACCAGAAATGTCTGAATTAATGGGATTTTGTCCCCTCAAGATTTTAACATTGTCAGTTCGAACCAAAAATCTTGGGAGAAGATGAAAAGTATTTTGAGGACAGGCAAACCAGTTCCATGCTCAGCTCCATTACTGAGGGTCACAGAGGAAGAAAAACTCATGACGCGTTGGATTGTTTTACATACAGACGGCTTGTGTCACAGGGGCAGCAGAGAAGTGAGAGTATGTTAGGGGAGAATGCTTACAGACTGTGGCACGACAAAGTGATGTTCCGCTACTATGCGATTATCGTGGACTGGCTGATTTTCAAATCCAGTATGTGCATTTTAGCCAGGCAACCCTGGATTAGATCTGTGCTTTTTGAATGCTTCACAACTAATTACATTAGAATATGCAGGATTGGGCAGCTGCTCTTTTCTAGTGCATGCCAATTTCGGTATTGATTTTTGTATTTATATAATTAGATATGGAACAGTCAGACCCTTGCAAATTTAGACTTGTGCTAATACCAAGCGAGTTCTGCCTCTTCCATTTTTTTGTGGTATATATTTGACAGAACATCTTTAATGAGCATGAATGAATTTTTTTCACAGTATGTTAATACTGTGGTTTATTAAGGAACAACTTGTGGGAACAAGATGATCTGGCAACTGAAATTGTAATGGCAGCTGCTTGGATTTCTTGCCCCAGTATTTACTTGTTCAGGTGTCTGTACGTCAAAAAAAAAGATCACATGTCTGAAGTTGTTTGGGAACTGCATGATACTATGGCACCCCCAGCCAGATAGCCCAGAACTGGATTCTGCTTTTTCACTAGGTTCCTGCATATGAGCTCATTTTTATCCTTGTTTGCATCCCTATTACAAAGCTTGGGAATATTTCCAGTCTCAAGGGGACGTCAGAAACATAACTGCAGGCAGGTCATGAGCCTGATATAAGTAGTTTTGGCACAGCCCTGTGGAGGAGGCCATGGAGCATTGCCTGTAGCTGGCAGTGAGGGCACATTAAGCTAAGCCAGCTGACTTTGCGCTGAAGCAGATGGCCAGCAGTCGCATGAACTTTTCCACCAACTGAGCTGTAGGGTTGCAACAAGCAGCCCCGGTGGGCAGGAATATCTGATGGTGACACTGCTGCTTAGGCAGTGAACATCTAACCACAGCCCCGAAATAAATTCAGACCGAGGTAGTGATATCTGTTCCTAGTTCCAATGAATGCTGAATTCACGACAGCTAGCTGGGTGAGCTGGCACCCTTCATCAGTCATTCCAGCTCCCTAGAGAGTGAGGCTCAGCTCTCAAGAGTTAACCAAAAATCTTCCCAACATACCTTTTTTTCTTTTGGAAAAGTTGCTAAAATGATAAACATTTCATAGCAGTGAGTTGATTTAAATTTGTTTTCTGGCAAATTATGTTAGGATTCTTAAAATTAGGATGCGAGCCGTGTATTTGAAACAACCTGAATAGAAGTGCACGCAGCTGACCTTACTAGCTCTATAGGGAAACGGTTCCAGCTGAGCCAAACGCTCATTAAGCTGAATCTCTAGATTAATTTGTAGTGTACTGACAGGCCGTTCAGCCTAGTCATGCTGTTGGCTTGCCTGCAAACTATGAGTCCAAGGACAGCTAGAGAATACTGGCCATTGTTACACATACAGGTCTACAAAGTGGGCTTGTGCAAAAATGTAACATGGGAAACAAGCACGTTGTACAAAATAATAGAGACTGCTTTGCAATGGATCAGCGTTTTTTTTTATTTACAATGTGTACACCATTAGAATTCAGCAAAAGCAAAAGTGGCATTTTTTTCTTGCAGTGTGATGAGCATGAGCTGTGAAGAGGCAGAACAGCCCTATGGGTGTGACTCTGTTGGGATGTAGGAGACCTTAACTTCACTCTGCTGTGCTCTGCGTTGTCCTCTTGTGTAGAGTTGTCTGTGCTGCTTTGCTCTTCCGTGGAGCTGCCTCTGGCTGTAAGGTCATCAGAAGAGGCATCCATTACAAAAGGTGCCTACTGGTGGCTGGAGCCTCTGTGCTTTCTTTGCATGCAATAGACAGTGATCATTAGGAGCAGGTTTAGCAAACAGTCTTTAAAATCAAGCCCTGCTTTTCCTGAATGAGCATGTGCGGAATCATAAACTTCCCATGTATTTTCAGAGCTCAGATACCTGTACTTTCTACAGTCTTCAGATCAGTGCTTACTAAATTTCGTCTAAAATCTTGAAAGTCAATTGATGTACACTGAAACCTCCACAGGATGTTAGGTGAATAGAAATAGATAATTTTTTGTTTGTTTGTTTGGGGGTGGGTTGTTTCCTTCATAACTAGGTGTCTATGCCTTAAAGCAAAACCAAAAAAAAAAAACACATTCTACCCTGCCTGACAAGGCTTTATCTTATTTTGGAGTAAATGGTGCCAGATTTGATTTTCTGTCAAGTGTCATTGAACTGTAGCTACAGGAGGCTGAATAAGGAGGTGGGCCTGATTTGCTGCCTGACCCACGCAGATAAAATTGTCAGGGCATTTTCTTACTCCAGAGTGGAAAATCAATAGACCATTGTCCATTGAACCCTTCCTCTGGGCTTGCCATGCCCATTCCTCACCTCAGGCACTTCTTCTAACATAGAAACCCTGCCACATAACTGTTTCAAATCCACATGTAAGGGGAAACATGAATTTTCTTAAATGAAGCATTTTTTTCAAAAATGTTTTACATTTTCCAAATTCTATTCCCACCAAAATTACTAGGGATCTTTCTTCAGTGGGAGTAGGACTTGAATAAGCCATAACCCTTCTGCAAATCCCGCCTCAAGCATTTTGTACTGGTAGCGTGTGTGTACGATAGTAATGTAACAAAATGGCTGAAAAATGCAGCCATCCTGAGCCTCTACAGATGGCCTGCTCCGACAGTCGCTGGAGCTGTGACTGATTTTGTTTTTCTGCTTTCCAATGGCATATGTGCCAAAACATCCCACCACACAAGTCATCGGTCTACAGTGAGTCACTTAATTCTCTTGTATGCAAAAATGAGCAGCAGGCATAGTCATTACTTCTGTCGTGTGCTGTGAAGAAATACTCACACACTGAGCACTTCTCTAAAGCTCTTGTTTCAGGAAGGCCGGAGAGGAATGCATAGTGTACTTTTATTTATGAAAGGTATTGCGTGTGGTTTTTTTCTTTGTTGTTTGTTTGTTTGTTTTTTCCAGTGGCCTCTAGCACTAGAAATAAAGCATCAGCTCAGAACTAATCCTTCTCTGTGGCATTCTTTTCAGCCTCAGCTTGGGTTTTTTGGGCTCAGATCTGAGCATTAGGATGTCTGGAAATGGCATGCAGTAGTGTTTCAAAGATCATCACCTAAAAATACACTGTCTGCCTCCCAAGAGATTCAGAAATGCAGAGATGAATATTTGGTGAGCTCAGTCCTTCTGGGAGCTGTGGAGCTTGTTGGGGGTCACACCAACCTGATGGCCTCACAGGGCAAGGCGAGGATGTTAGCATGAGGCCCCTCCCTGCAGCTGAGCTCCATGTAGAAGTTACGTGACCTTCAGCAACTCATCTGCAGGGTCTTTCTTTCATCATGTAAATGCAGTGCCACAGCCTTTTGGGAGGCATGCGTGTTGATCCCGGTTGTCTTATGATAATGTGGAAATTTTCTCTATTTGGTCTGGCCATCTATAGTGAAGAACAGGGGGAGCAGAGGGAGGATGTGCCCAAAAATATGGAGGAAATGCAGTGACAGTTATGCATGGCCAGTTTTTTCTTGCCTCTGCTTCCCTAAGCAGCTGCTGTTGTCCACACTGATATTCCCAGAAGGGAATTCCTGGTGCTGTCAGTGATCCCAGTGGATGAGCCAGGGATTAGCAGGTGGTTAACTCATGTGGCAGCTGCTGTAGCACTAGGAAGAAAGCAAAGCTGAATGTTTTCAGTCGAGGAAGATCAGCAAAACAGGACTGACTCTACACTTAAGGTGGCAGTATAGCAATAGCCAGGAAATTTATGACAACAAAAGCAGTTCTCAGCTTTCTGTAGGAAGTCACTCCTAGAGTGCGCTGCCAACCACGAGCCTTTTAGGTTGGCTAGGTATTTCCGTCAAGGATGTTCTCTGGACTGAATGTTGATAAATAGTATTTGCTGGAAATGTGTGAATACTTGAGTGCTGTCCCCAGTCAGCATTTGTTTAAGCTCGTATGAGCTGGTATACCCGAAACATGCTCCTAGGGCACCTGCTCTTAAGAGAGTGTGAAAGGATATTTGATCTTTGCCATTTAGCTTTTCCTGCTGAAATTAAGTGCACGTGCAGATGTCCTCTCAGGTCCCAGCTATATTTTGCCTTCTACATATTGGTTTATTTGAATTAATTTTTACTGGAAGAAAACGAAAAGCAATGGTTATCATACCTGAATGTTCCCTGCAAAGGTCCTGTGTTTGACAGTTCACTGGTTCATTCCTTAATCTAAGGGAAGGATTGGATGAGGCCTTTTTCAAAGAACCATTGAAACCAGTAATTGCTAGATAATTTGTATATGTAAATGTGAGAATGATCATCATTTGGCTTTTCGCAGAGGACTGTGAGCATGTCTTCTAGCTCACTCCAATTAGTTCAAGCAAGGAGTGTGAGCGAAATAAGTTTCTCGTGGAGTTATGTTACAATCTCAGGTCCCAGTATGTCATGTTCACCTACTTAACTGTTAGCTCTTCTCTTCCATTGCATTCATGGCCAAAGGGTATTGGCAGTAACTGTGGGCACTGGCTAATAAGAATAAAGGCTAAAAGGGTAGGATATTGGAAATTTTGTTGCAAAATGGTGGCTTCTCTTTTCACCCCACTGAAGCCAATGTCTGGGTTTTCCCTTTGGGAACAGAATTTTACATGCAAGTGGCATGTGCTGCAGAATACCCTACATGTTGCAGGAAGAAGCTAATTGGAAATGTTCCTTGGATAGTAACGGGGAAATTAAAGACACAGTTTTCCTTCTTCATGCAATGACTGTCATCTTTGAGGGAGCTTCTAATCTCACTTATTCTGCTCAGTTGCTGGCACTTGCTAACAGTCTGTGGAATTGATTTGAACCGTTTGTAGGGTGCAGGTTGAGACATAGAAGTGGAGGTTTCTGTGATACTCTGAAAAATGTTGCTTATTCCAAGCACCTACAAATGAGGAACTTGCTAATTAAAAATAAAAAAAAAATAAAAAAACGCCGCCATAGAGATGTCCTGAGAGTCACCTGTTGCATATCTTGTGGAACTGTTTTGGAAGGACTTGTCTCTGCTGATGTGAAAGAAGTGTTTGACCTTAGTCTTCAGAAAAGCACAGTTTTTTCACTTACCCTTTCCCTCAGCCTCCTTCAGCTTTTTCATGCCTTATTTTGCATTTTTGCTGCACTGGCAATATACTGCTCATCCAACTCTATGATGCTCAGAAACCTATTTTAAAATCTGCAGAAAGACAGTGGAATCAGTTTGAGTGAATATGGCCTATTCTACTGAACTCTAGTATCTTCTCTGCAAGTTCTAATAAAACTACTAAAATTCAAGCTAATGTTGCCTAAGATGGCGCCTCAACTATTTTTTGTTTTGGTTTGTTGTCTGATGTCTGGATTATATTATTTATCTTTTCCCAAATTTTGCTTTCTTTAGTAGTTTTTTTTTTTTGTCAAAGAAAAAAAAAAAAAGGCATCAGTTAGCTGAAAAGCCAAAGTGTACAAAATCTTAGGATTTCTGTGCCTGTTTCTGTCTGGATTTTGCTTTTTTCTGTGTTTCTCATTATTATAGAAACAGAACCTGTTTTCTATGAATGCTGTTCTCCTCAAGCTAGATCCTTCTTGCATCTTCTACACATTTTTCTCCTTCACTCCCCATGTACAGAGATGGTTAGTGATCGAATACTGCAGCTGCATGATGCAGACTTATCTTGGTCTTGCGTTTCTGTACGGTTACAGTTCTCTCTGAGTAGACAAAGTGTGTCTAGCTGCTTGTAAGATAAGGAGAAGTGGGGGAGGTCAGTATGTGTGGTGGATGGAACGCAGATCCTACCACTCCACAGATGGAAAGGATGCCTCTTAGCAGGCTATAAGCAGCCTCGACATCTGCAGTGCATCTCTCTTCTGTTTGAGCAGGTTCTGAGCTAGCCTGAAGACCTGCTTACCTGCTATATCTTTGCAAATAAGTGCAATTTGTTACTGAAAAGTAACTCTGTAGAAATGGCTTTGCATTGTGTAGAGTTAATGCATGTATTACATCTTTGCTGCTGTATCGTTGTTTACTCCATTAGTGAGTCCAAGGATGGCTTCCTGATGGCCTGTGCTAGTTGCAGGCTTTGGCTGCTATCCCATAAAATGTCTTTGGACTCTTACTAGTAAAGGCTCTACTGTCATGGTAGGAACAATAACATCAGCTGGGCACACCCTCACCTTCCCTTCCTGGGAGCTTTCACTTCTGCACTTCCTGTAAAGTTATTTCTGGTCACCACAAACGTGAGTCTAACTCTGGCATCCTGTGGTGGGTTGGCCCTGGCTGGCAGATGAGTTCCTGACTATCCACCCACCCACTGCCCGACAGTGGGATGGGGGAGAGAATCAGAAAGGCAAAAGTTAGGAAAAAACATTTGTTGGTCAAAATAAAGAGTGTTTAATAATTGATGGANAGCAGTCAGTCACCACCAACAAACCCATGCCTAGCTAGTCCCTGAGCAGCAGCTACTTTGGAAACCCATCCCCAGTTTTATTGCTGAGCGTGATGACGTACGGTATCAAATACCTTTTTGGTCAGATGGGCTCCATTGTCATGGCTGAGTCCCTTACCAGCCTCATGTGCACACCTCCAGCCTCCTCTCTGGAGAAACAGAAGGCCTTGATGGTGTGCAAGCACTGCTCAGTGACAACTGGAACATCTGGGTGTTACCAGCACTGTTTTGGTCACCAGCTGAAAACACACAGCACTGTACAGGCTGCTGTGAAGAAAGTTAACTCCATCCCAGCTTATCCAAAAGGGAGCATGTCTTTAAACAAACAAAACCTTTGTTTTATGGCATGGCTCAGCTTAAGGTCATCATTCTTCAGAATGCTTTGGGACACTTAAGCGTTAAGAGCTGGTGGGTTGAAGTACAGCCTACTGAAGTTTGCAGAAAGCCTCCAGGGATCATAACGGAGGCTTTCTAGATTGTGCTTCCCTGTGAAATGGCATCCTGTGGTAATGGAAGGGGAGGTTTTAGAGTGCGTACTGTAACTGTTATACTTTTTTAATAAGCTGATGATTAAAAGTATGTATTATTAATGTTGTCTGTAGGTTCATTCCAGTCTAAGAAAAAGAACCTATTCCACAAAATTGTCAGCAAATATAAGCACAAAAAGGAGAAGCTTAATGTTCCGGACACAGGTACTGGTGCATTACTTAGATAAGGTTTTGGGCCGCCTGCTCTCTGAATTCAGTCTCGGGTAATGCTTCTAGGCAGAGGCTACTCAGCTCTCAGTCATTGATTGCTTTGGTCCCTTATTTCCCTGTATGCTTTGATTCCACTAGCTCTTGGCTCCAGCTGATCATATTACCTTACTCCAGTACAATGCTGTTTTGCTGATATTTATCTCCCTTAATTACAGTTTCCCTGCTCCAGACTCCATGCAGCAGAGCTGGCACAGCAAAGGCAGTTTTGCAGTTGACCCTGAACTCTTTATCTATCACTGCTCATAGCTCTCTAGTCCTTTGGTTTATTTTATCCCCATCCCTTCTGTATTAGAGACCAGATTATTTCCCCCTGGCCAGACTATTTAGTCATGTCACTAGCTCCTCTCCCTCTGATTTCTGTGTTGAGCTCTGCAGACTGCAGCATGTCATAGCTGGTTTCTGCACCAGTTTTCAGAAATACTTCTGCCATTTCTGAACCAACCCTCCCTCTTCACAACCAGCTTCCTGTTTCCCCTCAGACTGAAGATAACATCTCTAGTTTAAGTTCTGTCAGGAACTTGCCCTGTCCTCTAATCCTGCTGGTAGTTCTCAAAGTTTTTTTTTTTGTTAGAGCATTCTGGTCCTGCATACCTACACCCTCACAACTCCCAGGGTCATTGGCAAGTGTATGTACAGGATTGTAACTAAGCCTGTTTTCCTGGGCCTGTTTTGTTGTTGTTGTTGCCTCTTTTTTCTCCTCCCTACTGCATGCTATCCAAATCATGTCCAAGCTATTCCTTAGCCCATCCACAGTGGAGTTCTCTCCCACATCACCCTGGTGGTATAGCAGAGCCTCTCTGGTTACTCTTGGTCAGGAGGCTCCACGAATTTCTTCAATTTTTTTCCATCCATGTCTGTCCCTTTTAAGATAATAAAATGACAACCTGTACCCCCAGTTTCCCCAGCTGTCTTTATGTTTGGTCTTTTTCTCTAAGGCTTAGCCATGTCATTTCCTCTCCTTTCCTGCTGCTGTTTTGTATCCTCTGTGGTGCATTTGCGCTGTTTTCCCTCATATGCTCTGCCAGCTGTGCTGCATGCAACATTGCAAATATTTTTAGATTACTTGTACAAATCCAATGAAAAAGAACAGCAAACATGTTATGGGAGTTGCTTATGAGAAGTAACCATCATGCTTTAACACAAGAGTGAAAAAGATATCGTACGTGAACTAAATTGTTGCTGGGTGCCAATCAAAGTTTTGTGTGGCTACATTATTAATAGACTATAGAGAGAAATTAGTGTAAATAAAAAAAATCAACATTGAAAAACAGTATTTAAATGCTCCTATAGGAAAAGAAACAGCATTCAATACAAGATTGAGTAAAAAATATTTATATCTTGAAATCTGTAAATATAACATGAAGCTAAAAAAAAGTAAAGAGCTATTTAATGAAAAGAAACCAGCCTGTTCTGATATAAAGTGAAATACAAACTGTGATCTAAGATTGAGGCTTGACAAGTGTTGAATACCCTGGCCTTATTCCAGCACAACAGAGGCATGTCCTTGAAAGCTGAGCATGTGAATAATGTCATAGTGCATAGTACAGACACATGAAGGATGTGTCTGCATTTGCTGGAGGAGGGCCAGTTTGCTAAGGTCATCCCAAGACTGAAGCAAAGGCATGAGAAGCTTGAACCTACCAGTCTTACACAGCCCACACAGAAATCATCAATGGAAAGGCGCTGGATGTATACATTGGAGGGGAACTGCATTTTCTGAGTTAGAGGTGAAAATCTGGGGTCTCAGCTACCGTAAATATACGGTGTGGTGACACAGAGTGGAGCAGTTGTCAGCCAAGCGCAGTGTGGGTATGGCCTTGCCATACGTCATAGTTTCATGAGTTCCTCGGGGGTGTGGCCCTAAACTCTGAGTCCCAGAAGTATCCCATGTTCTGCAGCATTCCAACTGGGAATCCCAGGTGTTCATTTAAGTTAAAAAATACACAAGGATTTAGTGAATCAAATACTAGAATAAAAATTCCTACTCCTTTTTGTGGTTAGTTTATTCTTACGGTGAGTCACAAGTGTATATGTGTTGTTATGGTTTTTATGGAGTTAATTTTGCTGGGGGAAGGTGAGAGACTTGGGTATTCTGATAGCTGCAGGGACTTCTGAAGGCTGTTGTCAGCAGGAGTATGCTGGATTCATCTTCTGACAGCTTGAGGAATGTAAGTGCATATGTGCAGACAGGTGAGTGTGTCTTAGATGTAAAATTCTTTCTGGAAGACAGTGAGTGCACTAAAGCCACTCTTTGAAATGACTGGATTATGTTGTCCAGACTTCTCTCTGCTTTGGGTCGCTGAGTGAATTTTAACTTCATGTGACCACAAGGTGTGCAGCATAATAGTGTGAATCACTGTACAGAAACACAGCCTGCTAATCTAACATCAGATGTGCCACAACACCTGCTCCTAGGAGAGAGCACACAGCAGTGTAACTGAATATACTCAGAGATGTGTCACTTCCTTAGGAAGGCTGACAAAAGCACAGCTGTACCCATCCGTGCTGGAGGGACTGCACACCACCCAGCTGAGTGACTTTTCTTCCCAGTTGGGAAGCAAGACTGAAGTAACAAGGGGTATGTCACAAGCAGGGATTCCTTGCAGGTTCTGAGGGCTCTTGCATGGTGTGGGTAACAATCAAATGAAACGCTGGCCTTTGCTCCAGAGCAGGAAAAGGGGGGACTGTCTCAGTGCTAGCTGGTGTGTGAAGGAGCCCAGCCTCCTGCTGCTGGAAGAACTGTCTGCTATTCCTTCTGCACAACCTCTCCTACATGCACAGCGGTCTGTCCAGCCTTAGCACACACATTTGAGCAAGAACAGAAAATGCAGAAAATTAGCAGAATGACCATCTTATTTTTTTCTCTTGAGAAAGCCCTGTTGTGCACGCCTGCAGCCCAGAGGGAGCCAGCAGCTCTGTGCCTCGTTGCCTCTGGCATCCATCCAGACTGGAAGAAGGCTGGGTCAGCATCAGAGCTTCCCATCCAGGCAGCTCTTCCCTACCCCTAGGATGACTATCTGCCTTCTTACCCCACAAGCAGTATTGTAGCAGCAGCCCCATGGCAGAGAGCTGGAACTCCCACCAAGAAGGTCAGAGTTTGCTGTTGTTTCCTCGCACTGGTGAAGAGAATGCTACTGGGAAGCTTGGCTCCCTGCCTTGCTAGGCTTCTCCTTTTTAGCTTAATTAAGATGATGGAACCATTACAGCCTCCCTTCTTTTCTTGATACCAGCAAGCTTAGACCTACAAGAATATTTGTTCTCCACTGGACATGATTAAATTCCTGCAACTCTTGTTACCAGATAGGCATCATTGAAGGAATTGCTTTTAATCTGTCCGGTGTCTTACATAGGTTCAGTCTAAAAAGCTTGTCCTCTTCTTTTAGTGGTGTGCTGAGTTGCTCTAATTGATGTAATTTTTATGGTCACAAAGGCAGCTCTTCAGTTCTGAGTGAGACCAGTAGCTGTTCAGTGGGGTCCTGAGCTCAGCATTTTTAATGTAGACCTGCCTCTTGGAATGCAGTTTTGGCACTGGCATTTCACGAAGGGAGTTCTCTTACCCTGTCTTTGTTCAGCACGGCATTAGGGGAGGGATAGGGTAAAGACATTCGTCAGTGTTCTTGAGATGACCATAGCTGGTTTTGCTCTGATTGCATACTATTATACTGTATCATCAAAATCAGGATTAGCAAGAAAGTTCCAATCTCAAGCTGGAAGCTTTACAGAAATACTGATAGTTGATACAAATGAGCAAAATCAGGGCAGTAAGTCATGTCTTTTAAATCCTCACTTTCTCTCCATTGATTTTTGTTGTTGTGGTTTTTCTCCTTATGTGTAAGACTTGAGATAGAGCTATGCCAGTTTCTCATCTGCTATGTCAGACCTGTGTTCTGTTGCATCGTAGAGTGCAAGCTGCAATGTAAGGAAGAATCAAGCATAGATGGGGGCAATACATGCACTCTGCAGACCTGCCAAACAGGGTAAACTGTTCACGGTAATGTGACACAAATCTAGTGGAGGAAACCATGTGGCGTAGAGCTCTAGATGCTTTTCTTTCTACGTCATTTTTGTGACTGTGGTGTAAGTATGCCAGAAGGCCCAGATCTTCATATCGTGTGCTCAAGTTGTCTTGCAGAAAATGACCCTCTAGTTCTGCATGCAGTACTGCCATGTAGTAAGCTAACCATAGAAATGCTTGCGGGACTGAAGAGTAGCTGCAGAACCACATTTCATTTCTAGAAAGCATTCTCCTGAAAATTAACTGACTTCTGCACAGCTCTTGCATGTAGGAGAGTGTGGAAACAGAAGGAATATGTGTAGAGAAATGATTAAAGAAGAAGAGAAGGAATTAGGCTTGGTTTGCCCAGTCCTTTCTGCACTGCAAAACAAGGGCCTGATGTAGACCATCCATATGGGTCCACCTTTGTCAGTGGAAGCAGTGGGGTGCTGCTTCTCTCAAAGGAAATGCAGGATGGAGACCCCTGTTAGCACCTAGCTTGGCTCTTCAGTTGTTGAAGCATGGAGTTCCTTCATCTCTTGAGTTAAGGGCAAAGGGTCTGGAGGGTGAAGCCTGGAGTCTTGAATGACTTTTTTCTGAGTTAGATTTTATCTCTGCTTGAATAATAATCTGTGAAGAAGGCAATGAAGTGATTTCTCATCCCAAGTTCCACCAGGACTGGTAGAGAAGAGAAATCCTCTTGAGGAAAGCAGCTCTTCCCTTCAACACCCGTTTTCCTCAAGAGGAGAAAAAAAAAATCCTACTCATTCACTCATCATTCTTAATCTTTCCCCATTCAAGTTATGTGGCAGCAGTGTTACAGTCAAGTGGTGAAGATCTCACTCCAGAGCTAGAGACGGAAACAATCAGAGAGGACTCTTCTAAGTCTCATTACAAAAACTGAGAAATCTTAAAACATGAAGAGGGAATACACTTACTGCATCCTGAATTTGTCAGACACCTTCTGATGGTTCTTAGTGGAACACCCTGTTATGCTGTACTTCTTCAGCTTAAGCTGCTAGAAATATTTCTTACCATTTTATGTCTTTAAAGTATTAACTATTGCCTTTTTTTATTTTACCTTTCAAGGCTTTTTTTTTATCTTTGTAATTTCTTGAGTTTTTTTGGTGTATACAGTGTGTTAAATAAAACAAATTTAAATGGGAGCTGTCTGTTGACCAATCGAGATAATTTGCAGTGACCTTGACATAGCTCATAATATAATATACATCTAACTAAAAACATACCCAAGTTTCTTTCTATCACATGTTGCTTATTGTTTGAATCATGTCTTTAAAGATTTTATTAAATGTAAAAAAGGGTGGCTTGCACTGCTAAGATTAAAGCCATTGTGAACTCAGTCAAACTAGAATTAAACGGCACTGTCAAAGTAGTAGCTAATTAGAGCAAATCCCCAAATCAGAATTAGGGAATACTGTTGGTCTACATCCAAGCCATTACATTAGTACATAATCGATGCTTACACATTCCCAGATAAGAAATCTAGAGAGAGCTGCCCGTTTAATTATACATGCCAGTTAAGATTTTGGTCTCAGTCAGCACAGTAAGCTTATCTGAACATCTCACCATTAGCCAAATAGAACCACTTGAAAGTCACATTTTTAGGCATTGGTGCTTCTACTTAATTGGACTGTTGTGGGGCAATTGTACCATGATTGCTCTCACACTCTTTAAAAGAAGAAAGTTTCACACCAAAGCTCAGTGCCGCGAAGGACTAGCATATAAGGGTAGACACTGAGAAAGGCTCGTTGAAGCTGTGTGCTTTTTTCAAAATAAAGAACATGCACAAATCAAAAACAAAAATGTTTTATGAGAAAAGATATGGAGATGGATTTCAAAGCATAAATGGATTAAATTTTGAAACATCCCCAAATGCTTTTACACAAAATATAACAAGGAAAGCAAGGACCTCTCCTGCTTAAAGCAAGAGGGCAAAGGGCAGCAGGTAGCAGGATGAAAAGTGTTACAGCTCTTCTCTTCAGCCAGTCCTCAGGCTTGCAGTTAGCGTTTAGGGTAGCTAGCAAAAGAAGAGAGCATATATTAGCCACATCTAGCCAGTACATAAACAGTAAATGTTACTGAAATGAAGGGAAAACAAAGTTTATGCAGCTTGGTTGGCTGTTGTGCGTCGTCTTTGGGGTTTGGTGCTCCTGCCTGACGTTCCCAGTATCAGTGTAGGAGGCTGGCTGTGTTCAGTGCTTTACCCTGCTGAAGGAGCAGTTGTTGGTACTCCACCGAGAGTCATTTTTTGCTTGTCCTGCCACTCACGGAGTGAACAAGTAGGTCTTAGACGTTTCTTGAAAAAGGGAACGAAGATTGAAAGAAATGGTGGGGAAGAGAAAGTTAAATGTAGACAGCTGTGAAATAAAGAAAGGGCTGTTACAGAGAGATGGGCTGTAACCTGACGGGTAGTAAAGAAAAAAATGAGCTGAAAACACTGCAGAAGAGATGAGATACAAACATAAGGAAAAATTATGTAGTCATTCAGGAGGCAGTGCATCTGGGCAAAAAGCCACTTGAAGACTCGGTGAAGATACCATGAGTACTCCCAGTTTCAAACTGGACAAGCCTCTAACAAATGACCCGGGCATTGCCTTTGTTGCCAACCCTATCTTTCTGTCATCACAGATGAGGTTGGCCTCATAATGCTTTTATCAAAGGAGAAAATCTGTCTCAGATTGAATTCATGGACTAGTGAAACCCTGCGGTGTCAGCAACATGGTTTATTAAATCACTGGAAATGGCAAGCAGTTGACAACTGTCCACTGATCTCAGACTCTGGAAACAGATACAGCCTGTGGTTGCTGTCTGGCCAGTTTCTGCATGAACAAGAGTAAAGCCATTGTCTAGTCAGGTGAAAATTTGTGGTCATGTTCCGCTTCAGGATGGAAGGCTGCTTTGAAATGCAAATGCTTGTGGTTGAAAAAGGTTCAGACTGTTCCTTTCATACTCTGACGTTATGTAGGAAGTATTTCCATGGCAGTGTTTTATCCTGTGCTTACTTTCTTTTTTTAGTGTTCATGTATTCGAGTGATCTAGCTCGACTGTTGTAT
>VXAV01003981.1:119988-155561 GCA_013399715.1 Alectura lathami
GCTTTATTGTTTTGTAGAAGGCAGCATTTCCTTCTGCTTAGAGGAGATGACGTAGAGTGACTACAGAGTGACAACTCTGACGGTTGTTCAGGAATTCCTGAATGCTGCTTTGGATTCTGGCATGAGCTAAGATCAGCTTACATGAGGGCTTTGGCCATTATTGTTCCTTGAATACATTTTGTCTTCTAGCTACTCATTGGCATCTTCTGTTGTAGAGCATTTTACACTGACTGTTTGCTACTGTGCTCCCACTGAAATGCTGCTGCTCGTCTCACAGTTTCCTTTGCCAATGTTAGAAACTTGAACCTCCTAGGAAATCTTTCAGAGCTGACACTGCTGTTCCCATGCAAACCCCTGCAGCATCCAGATGGTATTTTGCCATGGGTTATGTTCTGAGTACCTGTGAGGGAAGGCTTAGTACATTATGTAGCTATGTACAAAACGGTAAATGAGAATAGCCAGCAGTTGAATTGTTCTACATTTAAAACTGCATTTTTGTTCTTTTCAGCCATACACTTGGAAGACAAAAATTCCAGTGAGCTTGCCTGGAGGAATAAAATTTGTATATCTGCCCTAAACACTCCAGAGCCAGCAATGATGCATGAGCCTTTAGTTGGCAGCCAGAAGAGGAAAGCAAGGAAAACTAAGATCACTCATCTTGTCCGAACAGCAGATGGTCGAGTGTCACCAGCAGGAGGGACGCTGGGTAAGGAAACGGTAGTTTAAATTTTGTTAAAATTGGATAGTTGGAAGTGGTATTAGAGTACAAGCAACTTATCAGGGAAATACTGCTTAGCCAGCATGGTCTCAGACCTGCTCAGAAAGGTCATTCTGTAAAGTGCAGATATCGATCAGCTGGGAAATGGGTGCTTCCATAATGGCCAGCCTCTTTGGTTGAACTGCCCACATCTGTCTTGTCTCCCTGGATATTCCTCTAGAAGCCAAGAGCTGATTACAAAGAGAAATGGAAAACAATTACATTTCATAATTTCTTTCCAGTCTAGCAAAGAAATTATACTGCAACAAGTATATATATAATATATATATATAATTATACTACAACAAGTTGTACAACATAAAAATGAGTTCCATGGTATGACAGTCAGTGCCAACAGACTTGCAGGAGTCCTCAGCAGTTCAGATGATCTTTCAGGACTTCTGTATCTTAAACACACGGAGATTCAAGCTTTCTTGACTAACCTAAGGGATCAAACTCAGCTGAATCCAAAGTCAATAAACCGCTTCACAAACTGCAGCATGCTTCAGCCAGTAGCTTGGGTCAGAAGGGGTTACAGCATGAGTTATAGCAAATATAATAGTATAATAGCAAAATTGAAGTCCTAAAGGTGAGGGTTCTGTTAACACCAGACTGAGCAGTGAATCAGTGTGCTGTTAGACCTTCAAGCTTAACTCTCTTTTGTTTCAGAGGAGAAGCCAAAAGATCTGCCACAAAGCAGTCTTCAGAAAACGTCAAGTGCAGAAACAGATTGCAACAGTGAATGCTCCAGAAGTGCAGAGACACAAGAAAATCATAGTATTACATCAGATATGCCAGCAGTGTCTGCATTTTTCAGCTTAGCTGCTCTGGCAGAAGTAGCGGCAATGGAAAATGTACACAGGTATGGTTTTCTTTTCTCCTTGTTGGCAGCTTGTTCAGAAAGCAAATGTGAATTGCACAGTGTTTAGTTTGGCCTGTGTTTCCTCTTCCACTGCTTTCTGTGAACGTCTGTTTTCTACCGCTAGATTCCCTGTGCTTCTTACACCTACATGACTTTGTAATCTATTTCAATAGTCAGTGAAATGATCCTCCCTGATAAACTTACCTCCCAGTTTTTCTGTATAAACCATTTGATTTGCTCCTTCAGATCCTGATAGTGGAGAGTTTCTAATTTTCAGACACCATTTGTCAAATAATAGAAGATTAAATAGCTATTGCATGCTGATTTCCATGTCTCTGTGGTCTAAGACTGCAGAGAGAATTTCATACAACTTTAGCACAAGTTTTTATGCTGAGCATGACTGAATGAAGTTAATTTATTTTTGCTCTTGAGCTTTGCTATGTGGAAGGGAAAGCATATGCAGAGTGTCCTCAGGGCAGAATGGTTCTGAGTGATGGAAAGTCATGGTACTTTGGGCTGGTCCTCTCTGTTTAGGAGTTAGGCCATCCACACAGATAACAGGCTGCCCAGAGCAGTTGTGGATGCCCCATCCCTGGATGCGTTCAAGGCCAGGCTGGATGGGCTCCTGGGCAGTTTGATCTAGTGAGCTAGTGGCTGGCAGCCCTGTCCACAGCAGGGGGGTTGGAACTGGATGATCTCTGAGGTCCCTTCCAACCCAAGCCATTCTATGATTCAGTCTATGAACGTGGAGCCTGTGGGGTCAGTTCAGCATGGTCAGATCCCACATTCTAGACCTGTGATGGGAGGAAATGAATGATTACAAGTCCTCCTTAGCTCTTAATTATCCAATATTGTTCTTTGATGCTCCAGCCTGTTGGAGATGATGGTCCATGCTTTGCTATAGAGAAAAGTCAATGAGGAAGTCCTGGGCTAATCTGAAACTATCACAGCCTCTGCAAATGGCATGTGACAGATTGCTGACTGCTTAAGAAAACCCACAAGGCAACAGCTGATTAAACTGTTCACAACCTCATTTTACTGTTGGTCTTGTGGCCCCCACTGGATAATTCAGTTTCATTCAGGCTTCATGTAAAAGGTTGGAAGACTTTTTAGAAACTTCGGGAGGGCACCCAGAAAGAAAGTCTGATGGACTCAGCTTGGGAGCTCTTCTCTGCAGAAGCTGTTGTCTTGCTTAAGCATCAGCGTTTTGGGTGATAAATGTTTCCATACTACAGTCAGCCCAGTCTTTTTTCCCAATTTTGCAAAACAGCAGTCTGCTATCAAGACTGCAGAAGTATGAACGTAGAATCATAGAGCCATTGTGGTTGGAAAAGACCTCTAAGATCACCTAGTCCAGCTGTCAACCTAACACCACCCTGCCCACTAAACCATGTCCCTCAGTGCCACATCTACACCTTTCTTGAACACCTCCAGGGACGGTGACTCCACCACCTCCCTGGGCAGCCTGTTCCAACTTGTTTCTGTCATCATCTGTGGTTGGAAGCCACAAAGTGAGACATGGGGAAGTGCTGCCCTGAGTTCTGCTCTCGCTAACATCATTGTGGTTTCATTGATCTCCAGCGATGCCGTGACAAGAACTGCACAAGAGTGACAGGATTCACTTAGTTGTGGTGTTGCCTTGTTTGTTCTTCTAAAAGCTTCTGCCCTTCATTCTTCCTCATTAAAACAGATGTCTTGAACTAATGTTTTACATATCCTTCTGCTTGGGGGGGTATACATACCCTTCTTCTGTGAGGCCTGAAAACACCAGACCAGCAAATGTCTGTCAACTGTTGCAAATTCCAGCTTCTGATCACCAGGGAAATGAAAATGGGGGACACTTTCCCAGTAACAGATTGGCCATACCTCTCTCCCAGACTTGGCAAATGGAAGTCAAAACAGAAACCTGAATCTGATGGGCTAGATGCTTGGCTAACTTTTACTCTATTGACTGTTCATTGTTTTTACAACATACTTCTTTATTCGCAAATAACTCGAAATGAGTATGATGTGTTTCTTTCAGTGCCTGAGTTCAATTATTACATAATTTTACAAAGCCTTGAGCCTTGGAAGCCAGACTCCTGTCTAAGTGTAATTAGAGCATGTATGGAAGTGACAACGTGGCGTTTATTTAAATGCTTCTGTTTAGCTTTGGTTACCGTGTGTGTGCCCTGGTTAAGCACTTGTGAGCCTGAGCTGCATTTTGTACCAAGGCCATTTTGCCACTCTCCAGGTGTGCTATGTGCGTCAGTACCTGGATTTCTGCAGGGGTCTCAGCTTTGCCAGAGTGCAGTAAAGCGGCCTTTGTGTTACTCAGAAGTAGGCCCTAGATTTTCATTGCTGTAAGTGACGCATGATGTAACAAAAATAGAATCGGACTTGAGAGATTAGATAACAGGCAGTGACGTGCTTTGTGTGTGCATTTTAAAAGGCAAGCTGCAAAGGAGTTCTCCCAGGTCCGTCTGCTGCAATGGCTGATGTTGATTTTCAGCATGTAATTCTGGTGCGGTTTATTTTTATGATCTCCTGTGCCAGGGGATCATTTGTAAGTTAACACTGCTGTAGTAATGAAAGAGATGTTGTGGTGGGCTGATGAGGTGTTAAGTTGTGAAACTTGGAGTCACCCCAGCGTGTAACTCTGCGGATGGGTGTATTTTCATATTGCTTAAAAGCTGGCTATTGACTCTCATTAACGTGACATATGCCTCTGTGTGTTTACCATCTTTTGGTACAGGTGAGCTGTGCTCTCCACTTCTGAGGGCTGGAGCCACTCACTCATAAAATGAGTAACAGCACTTGGGGGCTCTTAACTTACTCTTTGGCCATGCATTTTATTTTGTGTATTCAGATAACACCAAGACTTGGTCTTGCCTGACTTTGCATTGTGTTGCAGGTTGTCCTCAGGATATTCTCTTACTGTTGCAGGAATACCTGCAGAAAGAGATTAACCAGCAGTATGTGGACATCTGTAGCAGCAGGGAGTACAGCACCCAGGTGCTGTAGCACCGAGTGTTACACCATGTCACATGCTGCTTTCTGTCCTTTCTAGTCTGATAAAAGCAACTCTGTGCTCCAGATAATGATGGGTGGCTTTTCTTTTCTTTTGCAGAAGTCAGAGGCCCACACATGATGGACAGCCAAACGAAATGTCTCAGGCTCCAGTGCTTATTTCCTGCGCTGACCAGTGAAGCTCCACTTTATTGTAAAACATTGTGCTTTACCTAATATCCTAGCCTTGTCTTTACCGAGGGAAGCTAGTCAGTCCATGTGATGGAATCTATAGACTGCAAGCAAGTGCTTATTGCTCTGAGTGGCCCAGAACTCACTGGAAGCCAGACATTAGCAACTTGGGCCAGGTCCTCAAATCGGAACCCAGTATGTAGGAGGGTGATATTACTTGTCTATTAAAGAACAGAAATGGAATGATCCCAGAGCTTGCTTTCTATTGAAGGCTTTTAAACAGTAAATAGGTGGTTGTTGTGAAGAAGGCTGCCTTTACTGTTAGCTCACACGGCATCTCTTTTACCAACCAGAGAGTATGGCAACTAGTTTCATATAACACCTAGTTAAATGAAAACGAAAAAAACAACAACAACAAAAACACTGACGCACTGCACTAGTTATTATTAGATATTCTTAGTCATTTTTGTACATGAAGATTTAAGTTCTAAGATGGTTTATATTAATAGGTTATGCCTACGTTTATATTGTAGAATGAATATAAAACCTGTTCCAGAGAACTCAAGGCAGCCTGGACAGATGTACCATTGTTAGCGGTGTTTGGGCAGCCACGTGGTCCAGATGTTCTGCACTTTTATATTTGCCACCGCAGTGGTAGAGTTTACTGGCAAAAATTCTGACAGGCTATGTTTGGGTTTTGTTTCTTTTTGATTTAGCTTTGAATAAGCAGGATGATGTGCATTAGAAAAAGGAGTGGTGTATGGAAAAGAAAAATACTGCAGATAATTGACTTGTCTTTCATGCCTTGGAGGGTTCCTTTATTTTTGCATAGATATCTGAGTGACTTGGTGAAACTTTCCTGTAAACAAAAAGTACTGCGAATATGTTTTTCAAAAGTGACCTTAGTATTATTTCACCATTCAGAAAAACCTAAAAGCATGACTTTTCAATATTCATGTACACTGATACGCATACCCTTTGCATTTACAGACACTGGCATTGTTGTAGTTACTATGCACAGTCTAAATTGGCTTTGGAGTTTGTATAAAGGGCCAATGACAGTTTGTGTTGGCCAAGGGTTAAGTTTTACACAGATAAACTACAACTGAAGAACAATGTTTGACTGAATTCAGACTACCACAGATCCATCTGCTAGTTTCTGTCTTTGCTTATGTTGAGTTTTTGTGTTTTGCTCTCATAAATACATCCCGAAAGCTAGGCCAATTGTATCACTTGGCCTGTAATCCTCGCTATTTTGACTTACACTATTGTATAACCGAGCATTGATTCCTACCAACAGATGCAAAATGATCACTAGTAATTAATCTAAAGCTACAAATTCAACAGGGTACTTCTTCAATAGCACAAGATGTTTCCCTAATTTTTGCATTGTAGCACAACAATTTACCAAATTGGACTCCAGCAATAATTTTCTATTAGTCTTCGTCATACTGGCTGAATTTTTGATAGTATTAGATTGAGTTTGAAGTTCTCTGAATTAAGTCTTTAAATGATGCGAGTTTACATCATTCTATCAGGCATTCTTATTTATACTTGACTGAATTGATAATGCGTTTGGGGGTTATTTTGTAACTAATTTGATGTAATAGCCATATGGACAGTAACTCTATTAATGCTTGCTAGGTTTAGCCTTTCCTTGTCGTAGCTAAGTGAAAGTCTTCGGTTCATCGTTGGGAAACAATATACAACATACCACACGAGTTGTAACGAAGGGTTAAAGGTTTGGGTTAGGGTCGACAGCTTGGAAAGTCTCACTAAAGCAGCACCATCAGAGATGCATGCCTTGGAAGAAGGGAACAACAGCAAAAGAACAACAAAATTTAAGAACCAATGAGTCAGTGAAAAGGCTCTTTAAAAATTCAGGTGAACAGATGACTAAGAGCCCCTCAAACGCCATTGCAGCCTATGGCAGTATTTTTAATAAGATTTTATTAAAGTTTTATAAGTTATTTTAACGAGACAGGAAAAACTTAAAACTGTTGGGTCACAGCAAGGTGGCTGTTGGAGTTTTGGACCACTTTATAATTAGCTGAAATCCAAATATGTTACAGTGCAGGCTGTTCACGTTGACAATGGTACTAACTTATTTCTCTAGAAACCTTTAGAGTAGATATATTTTTGTCGAAGCACCCCATCCTTCCTCAATTTAAATTTCAATATTGTTCCTGAAGATATTTCTGTATATTAATGGTACCTTTTTTAAAAGAAACAGAAAATTACTTTTTTCTATATGAATTAATATCTTACTTGATCTGCTTTTCCTTGACTTTCCCTTAGAGAGGGGGTAGGGTTGGGTCAGTTTACTGGATATGACTGTTTTCAGATACTTATAAACCTTTTTGTAGATATGCTTAATTTTTAAGCGATTAGGCACTGAGAGTAGCAGAAATCCTGCAAAGCTTTATAGTTCACTAGGCATTTGCCTTTGTTGGTTCTCTGAGTGACGTCTTGATTTCAGTAGCTAGAGCTTTCCCTGAATCTACTAGAAGGGGTATCAGTATTTTCAGGTAACAAAGTCTGTTAGCACAACAAAAATTTCAGACCAATATCTTACTGTATGGGGGTTGGGTTTTTTCCTTGTTTGTTTTGTTTTAATTTTTATTAATTTCAGCTGCTTTCATTTTGGAAAATCATATTGCTATTGTGTGTACTTCAGTATACCAGCAAACACTGTTACCCGTTCACACATTGTCCACAAATGCCTCTAGAGAAGAAATTGTTGCACCTTATGTATATCTCAAGCAAACCAAAATATGATGCTTTTCTGCTTTGTTTATTCTGAATATGTTGTATCATACTTTACTGAACCCATTTTAACTTAGCTAAAGCTATCAATATTTATGCATTTCACATTATTTTCTGGATCTGAACCTGTGTATAAATCTTTCTTTAAAAAAAAAAAAAAAAAAAAGCAATTACCGTAGTCGTCCTCTATCACTTATCCATGGGAGTGGGGGAATCTTGTCTCAAGTGTCAAATGCAGTACTGTCCCAGTTTTCCTTGGCTTTTATTTATTTAGTGATCTTTGATATTTCATATATAGTTTCGAGGTATACAGAATATATTGTCGTAGCCAAAGCTACAGATCTAAGCAGCTGGGAGAGAATTACTGTAATGTCTTCTTAATTGTTCTAGTACTGTATACAAATATGGGAAGAACGTTCTGCAGAACATTTGAGATGCAGATTCTTATCCCCACAGTAGGTTGTGTTCCAGATATTAGACCAAATCAATCAGAAACATCCATGGAGATTACTTAATGCTCTGCTTATGGCAGTAATTACCCTTTGAATGTGCTGTGATTTCAGAAGTAGAATATATTTATTTAAGATGACTGAATGCTCTTTTATACTAATACAGTATCCCAAAGTCATGAGCAAAAGATTTCTTCGTAGTCTGGGTTTCTATTTTATAGCATTGATGCATGACTCTTGGAATTGAAGTGATAAGCATTGTTGTTGGAAAAGAGCACAGGAACAAGGGACAGGCGGAAGCATGTGAACTGGTGTTCAAATTCCATCGCTGGGCGTCACTGTTTGGGTGAAAGCTGCCTCTGTAGCACTATGCTGAAGAGCACTCTGCAGTCTGTGACAAGTAGAAACCCAGGAGAGTTGTGACTTGCATCAGAACGAGGGAATGCCTTATGGTTTGGATGCTATCATTTGGCACGGGATGTGAAATTGAAGCGGTTTAACTCTGCTGCCTGTTTAGCTACAGTACAGACCCTGGAACAGACTGAAGGCTACAGTTGTAGACGTGGGACAGCTAGGAGAGGTTGAAAGGGAAGCTGGCCTTTGTTCTCAGTGCAGTGAAGTTGTGGCAATGAAGGGGAATTAGGATAAAAGATATATATATGTGTGTGTGTGTGCGTGTGTGTGTGTACATTCTGCAAAAAAAAAAAATCTAGGAAAGGCAAAAACGTCGTGGGTGTACGAGATCCTACAATGTTTGTTAATCCTTTGAGTGCACTCCCTGTTTTTGAATGCTGAGTCTGATATGGCTACCTCTCCTAAAAGACTACTTTCATTAACTTCCATTTGCTTTCAGGCTTGATCATGTAATCTTCTCAGCCATTGATACCATTTGTATATCACTGTATGCTTTACTTTCCAAGAGCGACATTTGTACAGATCTGACAACGTGAGGCTGAATATACAGTGGTAGCCAAACCATGTTGCTGGAGCTTTTTTGTTGAACCTCTGCCATAGTCATACGTGTTGCAGGATATGGGCCCGCTAGGTTGGGTTTTGTAACAGCAGAAATTGCAGTGCTCATCGAGTGGTGGGCTTCAGGTATTCCCAGTGGCGATGCAGATAGCCAGATGCTGCTCTTGACATTTATTTTGGAGTTTACGTTTGCAATCCTAATTTTGCAAGGAAACATAACTGTGCAACTTTGGTGTTGTATACCATACATTATCCATTAGATGCTGTTTGTTTGCCCTGCTTGTTTGCTAGGTTGTAGAGCTCGTAGGTATCTTTGCCATGTTTTGTACTCTCTGTGGCATTCTCCTTACCGTGTACATATTATGGAATCATCGTCTAAAACTGCCAGAACATTGAGTCATTGTCAGGACACTGAGAGACAAGAATGAGTGCATTTAGGCTGTGGAAGAGTTGTTTGCCTCCTTCCCTGAATTTCCCAATAGAAAGGCACAATGAGGTTTATTCTCTCACCTAACTGCTATTACAGTCGTTTATTATATACTCGGTATTTTCTACTGAATTGACAACGTTGAAGAAGCTTATGAGGTGGATGTGTATTTTATGTTCCCCCACTGATTCTTCTAAGGCAGACACCTAGGAAGAACTGACTTGAGGCCTCTACTCAGCAACACACCCAAGCATCTGCCTAAAACCATCCTTCTTGAAGGGGCGGCATTGCTGTTGGCACCGTGACAGTGCAGGAGCCGCCACTATGGACCACTCTGCCCCTAGAGATGAGCTTGGGCTTCCGTGATGCTTCTGGAGGAGGCATGTTATTTTGACCTAGGGCGTTCTTTGGCACAAGAGTTTAAAAACAAATGCAAATAGCTTAACATTTGTTGAGTTCTTCCAAAGAATTATATTGGAATTTCTGGGTCTTGGCTGTTTTCCTGTAGCAGCAGACCCACACTGTGCTCTACTGGAAAAAAACACATCTGCTGTCGCCATGTACAGGCTAACTAACCAGGCTTCCGAATGTAATGGTCTAACCTACTCTTTTAACCCATACAACTCAAACTTTATTTTTTCCACGCACTGATATGCTTTAATCAGTGGTTTGAAAGTGGCTAAAGCAAGAGGGAGCGAGGTGTGTGTGCATGTATACGTGTCTGCACACGTTGGGCACGCGCTGGTGCGCAGTGACTTGCGAGACGTTACCTGTATAAAAGCATTCCCATGCTAGGTCCTAAAACAACATGAGCTCTCTTAGACAATGTTTTTCAAACTTTGTTGAAAGATTTCATTCTCTTCCCTTCACATTACACCATAAGGTGTAATTTTCAGAAATGTCTGAAGAATTACAGACGCCATGAGAACCTTCTTTCTCAGCCGTGCTTGCTTTTAACAACCGGTTCTCTGTTGACAGTTCTAACACAACTGATTCGCTGTGATCTCTCTTCTTAGGGCCCAATCCTTCAACTTCTATCCTCATACATAATTCCACTAAATTTTGACCCAGTATTTGGCTTTATTCTCTCCAAAGCGTGGTGTAAACATGCCTTATAATAGTTCATCTCCATACGTGGTATAACGGAGCTACTGCCTTCTTAGATGTGTGTAGTTAAAAGTCAATAAGCACATTTACAAAATGTCATACGTTTCTTCAAAAACCTCTATCTAATTTGATATTAAGTGCACATGTTAAGTCATGTGTATAACATGCTAAAGTACGTTAAACTGTGATCATGAAACTGAATAAAATATTTAATAAAATATTTGAAATATTTGAAAAGGACCTTCAAATAGATTTCTTTATGTTCATTCTATTTTGGTTATCTAGTGTGTGCCTGTAAACAGTTTCCCATTTAAAACTAATGATTGCAAATAAATACTATTAAAACAGAGCTGCTTTGATACTTCACCTGCTTTACTATGAAGTGATTTTCTACCTTAACATATGGCTGGGTTAATAGTATTTGCAGAACTTGTTTTTAGCTGGAGTATGAGTCTGTTGGCTTTTTTTCTTTTTCACTTAAAAAGAAGCAAGCTCATTTTCCACCTGAAAATGGAAGATGCCAAAAACGAGAGATGGATCCTCAGAACTGTAAGCCGTAGTTTCCTGTCAGATCATCCATTCAAGTTCTACACGATGACTACAAAAGCACTGCATATTTTGCGAAGAAGCTATGCCCATTTGTTCTTGCTTAAACATGTCTGTAATGGGAGCTCCCATTTTATTTTTAAAAACTTCTGAGCCTGGTTCGGCACTTTTACCATTGTTGGAAAGATCCACAGACCCATGCGAGTGCCACAGAATTCATTGAATTTGGCATAAAGCTGGAGATTGTGGAACTAGGAGAGGCAGGACTCGGTGTAGTTCAGCTGTGGGAAAAGAATTTGCCTTTTCTTCTGAGCTCTCCAGGTTTCCACTTTGTGTTTCTGGATTTTGTCTTGACACAACTGGAAAGCTCATTTAGAGCCCCCACATGTGTAAATGAAGCTATCTCGTGTAAAGAAGCCCCTGCTACATTTTCGTTCTTTGGACACTAAGAACTTCCTCAGAATTGTTTTCTCTTTTAAATAGGAAGCATCGTCAGTATTTAAACTTAAAGGTTCCTGTGCTTTTCGAGCTTATTCAAACAGGGCTTTGTGCTGCCCCTGGATTTTACCTTCTTTATTAGGCTTCAGAATTAGACTTTGGGAGATCTTGTCTTTTCCTGTCCTTGGATACCTTAAGGCTCCTTTGTTTGCAGCGTGTTTTTCTTATCACACAAGACCCAAGTATAGTTTGTATGAAACTGGTAGAAAACAGTTGTTCACTTTGGAGCAGAACTCCTGCCTCTGTCCTGGTTTTTTGGTTGTTTTGTTTTGTTTTTCTGACTGTGCCATTTACTCAGGGAGGAAGAAATGTACGCAATCTTGCACTACCTTTACTGGGTATGCATCAGTTTTCTGCACAGAAATACCTGGAATGGAAGAGCTTCAGCACAAAAGGCCGTGTAATGGTCATACCCGGGGAAGGGAGAGAAAAGCTCTGATACAGCGAGTAAAAAAAGCTGGGAGAAACAGAATGTATGTTCTCTCAGTATAGTATGCCCAGGGATATTGAAGTCACTATTTCATTTTTTTCGATTACCAGATTACATGAAAACATAGTCATCTTCACTACTCAAGCTCCCATCTTTTTGTATCTGCTCTCATTTTGTTCTTCCAACAAAACGCCTGTGTAATGCAGCCCATGCAGTGCATCTGACCTGGTTTGTTACCCACCTCTCACGTTGCTTCTTGCAGCTGCATGACATTACACTGATACTCTCTTAACTGTCAGGTAAGACAAATTCCCACTAATACTTTCAAGACACAGGACTGAAAGACATCCTTCTCCTAAGGTGATGCACTTCTGCCTAGCATTACAACATTCTCCGCTGATTTGTTGGGTTCTTTTCATTATTCATCACAGATTTTTAACATGCAGCTCATCCTGCTTTGAAGTAGGATCCTGCTTTGACCTTTTTTTTTTTTTTTTTTTTTTTTTTTTTTGCATTTTTTTGGAAGTGTAAAATCATTAAGTGAGATGCAAAGTTTACTTGAGCGTACCATAATCATGAGGTAGCGCATGGAGCTGCCAGTTCTTCAGCAGCACACTAGCACTTTGTAACAAAATATGAGACAAACAAGACAACGTTTCTATATCTGCTGCAAAGTTCTGTTTTGTTTTGTTTTCAAAAATAAAACCTATAAGATATAACGCCTACCAGCTATTCAGTGTGAACTTCTTTTTGTGGACTGTTCTTGGCACAGAAACAGTAAGAAATTGAGCTCTAATATAGTTGCACTTACAGTGTGCTCTAGATTTCAGCTAGGCTTCATTAGTTACCTCCTGACAAGAGAAGGCACGTTAGATCTTCAGCAGAAGTAAGCTAGCACAGGATGTGGCTGTCTGTACCCCAGCTGAAACTCCAGCTGAAAATCCAGCCTGCATAAATTGATACCAAAAGTGTTCTGCATACAAAGAAGTGCTTCAGCCTGTCTGTTGGCCTGTGAAGCAAGAGGAACTTGCTGAAATAGACCCCAAAATCAAACCAGTTGCATCAGAATTTCAGGCTTAACACCAAAGTGTTTGCTGAAGGCAAACAGCTGGTACTTCAATCCACTCGGCAGCATTTTGTTTATTTCTTTTGTTGCATTCATTGCATTGTTTGGGTTTGGTAGAACTTCCTTTGGCTGGGTGTTGGTGGGCAGGAGGTGCTGTGCAGCCAGGCTTCCTGGTGGCAGCAGACCATTGGGCTCAGTCGGATCCTTCTGAGACCCAGTCGCCTTCCTTCCAGGCCTTGCGTGTGTGCCCTCAGCACCTAGTCATCAGCTGCGGTTATGACTGGTGTTTTCACTGCAGGCTTTCCAAGTCTAAAGAGCATTGATTCCTTGATGTCTTCATGACTGGATTCTTAGAATGATTCTGCTGCTGGAGGTCTTCAAGCAGCTTGTTGTTCTGGTACCTCAGAAACCAGCCTCTGAAAGGTGGCTACAAGGGGGTTTCTGTTGTAGATGGGGCCCTCTGAATAATGTTGTAGTATTACTGTGGGTTATTGATATGTCTCACGGGAGTTAAAGAGAAGTGGAAAGCCAAATATTCCAATCTGTCAGTAATTTGAGGCATTCCTTTTTGGTGCCCAGTAATACTGTCTGTGGCTGTGCCACTCAGCCTTTCTGCGAGGCTAGCTCTGAGCTGTGCATGTTACGCTAAATCCATTACCCTGAGTTAGTGTAATTTTCAGTGTTGCGAAGCTAGTGACTTCGGTGGCAGCCTCAGATGAGTTACAGGGCTTCAGGGCTTACCCTGCCTGGAGCCATAAGGCTTGCAGCAGGCCGCTGCCCTTGCATGGGTGAGGGTGGTGTCATGTGAAGGAAGTCCACTGTGTGCCTATCTCTGACAAGCAGAGGATTCCCTGCCCATTCCTGGGGAGTTCAGTTACAGCAGCCGAGTAAATTGCCTGCAGACACTGACAGGTTGTTGCAACAAAGGTGGTCTTCATTTTGGCTTGGGAGCACTGTTTTCTGTTGGGAGTGAGGAGGCAGGAAAATCTCCATTGCAGCAGATGGATCATTTCATTGTCCTCAAGAAGTTCAAATTTCAAAAGCAAGGTTTGCCAACCCTTAAAAAATAAATAAATAAAAATTGAAATTCTAGTCCATGGCTTGGAATGGATGCCATTTTTTGCTTCAGTGGCTGTAGCAGTAACATGTGAGCTGCTTGAGGTGTGATGCACTGTGAAGCATCCCACTAGCTGCTAGGTGACAGATGTATTTGGCAGATGGCAGAAGTGTTGAGTGCTTCTCGGTATGTACCTCATACTAATACCAGGTGTTTACCATGATTTTAATCTGTACTTAAATTCTTCCTGATGTGTTTCAAGAAAATATATTGTATTTGCTTTGCTTAATTCTCATGCAGAAATCCATACCAGTGAAGGAATCTCTTAGGAATGAAGGGTTGATAGAGGATGCCTTACACAAGTGCTAGATCTCAGATGTATGGTATGCAAGGAGTATGCTTGCGGATCTCTGAGCCAGGCTGTCTGTTGGCAGACACCAGCTCAGGCTTACAGTCTAATTGTGCTGACTGGCATGAGGGGAAAGGGAAGGAACCTATGGTGGTTTGAGCACAAGGACAGCTGTATTTAAAACCAGTTTGATTAACTTGTCACTGGTACCATGTGCCCCGGCCAGAGGGACCTTGAGAGTTGCTGCGGTGGGAGGCACATCGCTGTGTTTCTTGTCTCTAGCATTTACTTTTTGTTGGTTTTCTGCAGCTGAGCACTTTCAACTTACCACTGGATCTAAAGGTGGCCATGGGTTCCTAGACTAGTGGTTCTGGTGTACATGACTCACGGTACACCTGAACGGGCCTGGTCCTGCTGGGCACTGCAGGAGCACACCTGGAGAGGACAGGCTGTCCTCAAGTCACCAGTGGCTTCCCTTGGACGAGGCTGTGTCAACAGCAGAAGCAGAGAGTGCTTGTTAAAAGTCCTTAGAAAAGTGAAGCAGAACTTTACTCGGCCCCAGCCCCAGAAACAAGGCGACATGATCCATCCAGTCTTTTACGGCACTTCTATAAAAGCTGCATGGAACACATCACGTTTACTGGCATGCGCTCTGACAGCTGCGCTGCTCACTCAGTGCGCACTCGGTTATTTATAAAAGAGTGAGCAGAAAGAATATGTATTTTTTATAGATTTCTTTATCTATCAGATGGCAAAATGCACCTGACATACCCTGGTCATCAGGTGCTTAGAACAAAAGCAATCCTCAGATTATCCGTAGGGCTGCATCCTTATTTTAGCATTTCCAAACAGACACCATATATGCAGATGCATTTTTAAAATAACTCATTTGTGTGTTGTACACATGGTGTGTGTTTCATGTGTGTGAATCATTAAAACACCAAAATATGAAAGAGCAAATGGAAAGGCAGCAGTTGCGTATTCACAGACTCTGTTAATCTGTATCTGTTTTAAAAAACCTAGACAAAAAAATGGATGCATGCTGTTCCACCTCTGCAAAGTGATTCTGTGGTTGGCAGCTAAGGGTGGCCACCAGGAATTTGAAAGCATCTTTAATAATGAGAGACAAATGTATTCTTAAATTAAAATTCAGACAATTCAGAAAATATCCCGAAGAGTTTTACAGGGTCAGAAATTTTTACTATTTTTGACTTTCAAAACAAATGCTACAACAAAAACCAGACGTACAATGAGGTTAACGTCCTTCAAGCCAATGCCTACTGGTGGATGTCCTTGTTCAGACAGCACATGTTGCCTTGAGCCCAAGCGGGAGCCCCTTGGCTTTGTCCAATCCACTGTCCAACTGAAGGCCACTTTTCAGTTGCTAGAAGAAAATCTTTTGGAATGTGTGGTTTTGTTTCTCTCACTGGAAGTCAGGCATGTCGAGCTTCATGTATCGGTTTCTCACCTCCCTTTTCAGTCATCTTGCCTCCCTCCCTTTCCTTGCGTGACTTCAAACTCCACTAAAAGCAGTTCCAAACCTCCCACTCATTTTGGGTAGGAAGGGAGCAGTCCCAGACCATCCTGAGCTATTTCACAGCTCAGAAAAATCTGCAGAGAGTATTCTTTATTGCATAATATTTTAACAGTTTTCCCCAGCCGTGGCTGAACATCAGCTGCAGCCTCTGCAGAGCGAGGGGCACAGGGCGGTGGGATCTGCCAGCAGCACAGGCCGAGCAGTGGAGCGGGGCTCCCTGCGCCTTTGCTCCACCCAGGCTTTCTGTAGAAAAGCCGGAGCAGCACCAGTGCCAGGAACCCACCAGCTTTTGAAATACGGTCAATTACCTCCTTCTCCGAACAGTTTGTATTGACAACAGTTTCACAGTTTGTGAGGATTTGGCCTGACCTGTTTTTAATGGATGACTTGTTGCAGCAACTGATGTTGAAATAGTATGCTGCCTTCCCTTAAAAACAAAACTCAGCACTGCCTATTAGACCTGTAGGTGTTAACCCATACTGAGCCTTAACTTTCAAAATAAAAACTTACCACATTTCTGTATTTCTTTCTTAGAGGAAAAAAAGTTCCCAGGCATTTAAATTTTCTTTTTTTCCATAGCTAATGAGGAAGTCCAGCTCAAATGAGGTGTCAGCAGAATGAGACTACCATGGCAATTGTACTGGCAAACAGTGTAAGTCCTTCCTAAACAAGTCAGAGCTCTTATTCTGCGTATCTTGTCAGGCAGTAAAATGTTTCTTCAAATTTCTGTGTCTTTCGTCTAATTCTGTTTGAAATCTGTCCTGGTGGCTTTGCTTTTCTCAGGTGAGCAGGTCCTCTGTGGTTTGAGTTGTTAGGGTCTCAGGTTGAAAACATGTTAAACCACAGCTGGGAGTGTAGAAGTGCTGTGGCTGAGCACCTGCAGCCTGAGGGTGAGTACCAGGTGCTGGTGAATGCAGAAGGGATCCTCCTTCTGGCACGGGCTGGCTGCAGCAGTGCCAGACAGTTGCGGGTGTAGCCTCCAGCTGTGTCCCTGAAACAGTGCTGGTGGTGGTGGTGGTGGTGGTGGTGTATGGAGGCCTTGGGCGCGTGTTGTTGCTGCCAACACATTTTTGTTCTGATGTTATTGTTACTGGGCACTGATTTAATCAAGAAACATTACATCAGGAAGGATGCCACAGACTCGCATAGTTAAATGTGTTTCTAAATGGTCTTTTTTCATCCACGTGAAACTTAAGAAAAAAAAAAAAAAAAAAGAAGAAAGGAATTGGCATGCAGACAAGCCTGTAGGAAAGGCCAGCATTTCCATAAATCAGATTCTGCTTATGCCGCTTGCGTTTCTATGGTGAAGGCAGGTTAGCAAGCTGTTAAAATAGCTGTTAAAATAGTTGTTCACTTCAGAAATGGAAAACAGATGGATTCCCACAGCCGGTCGTAGGTGAGCAGCAGCCTGGAGCCGCCGCTGCTGCTGCTGTTTATTTGTTTCCTTTACTGGTTGGAAGGCTGTTGGTGCCACTGTGTTAGTTCCTCTCCATCACCAGCTGACAGGTGCTGAGGTCAGCTCTGGGGAATTATATTACGTGAAATGAAATTTCACAAATCATCTTCACAGTAGTGCTGACTAATGATGTCTCACCTCGATGTTGTGTGTACCTGTTTACAACATCCCAGGGTCCTAGATTGTCATTCTTTTCTTTTTTTTTTCTTTTTTTTTTTTTTTTTTTTTGTTTGTTTGTTTTCTGTAGATCAGGCAATTCTCAGAGCTGCTCTGAGCAGGTGTTTAAAAGCAGCTACTCTTGGAATGCCAAGCCCCTGCAAGCTGCAGGCAAGAACCAGCCGACGACATTTTAAAGCTTCAGTCGTTCCTGTCAGCGTTAGGTTTTCTTTTTCTTGCTCATTGTCAACTCACCAGCAGTTTGGTCAACATTTTTCAAGACGGCAAAATGTTGGACAAAAGCTCTCCATGGCAGCTTTTGAAATCACGTGGTAGCCATTGCTCTGAGCCCTTCTTGGTGTGCTGCTCCCCAGGTGTTTTTGTCAAAGTCGAGAGGCTCATGATGGCTTGTGAGGAAGATGTAAACTGACTCTTAACAGGAGGCGTGAAGAGCTTGTGTGTGCTGCTGGCCGAACAGCAGGCCAGGGCAGAAAACCGAGCAGCCAGCCAAGGTGTTCAGCACATCCCGGGTTCGGGGAGTAGAAGATTTTGGCAGTATTTACCTGGCGCGGAGTCACAGGGACTTAGAGGTGTCAGCTGGAGTGCTTCTCTGCCACAGGGCAGCATAAGCTGTGCTTACCACCTACTGACAGATGGTTGTGGAACCTGTCCTTACTCGCCCAGTGCCCTGTACAAAATTTCAGGATAAAGGAAAAAAGTCTGAGTCCTCAAAAGATGCCAGATAAGTATGTTGGTTTTGTTAACACAACGTTAAAAGTAATGATTAAATAAGATCTGAGGTGAGATTTTACAGAGCACCAGCCCAGCATGATCACTAGCCACGGGACTCCCACATGCCTTCCAAAATCTCTTCTGAGTGTTTTGTCAGGTTGACGGTTAATAGCCATACCAGAGAGGTTCAAAGCAACCTTTCTCCTAGCGCTGTGTTTTCTATCTAGAGGTTGCCTTCGATTTTTTTTTACAGAATTCTGTCAGCTTTTTCCTCAGTACCCTTTTGCAGATGCTACAAGTCAATCATTAAAGCCATACTGTGAGGCAGAACCCACACGAGGAGAGCATCCATCCCACAAGGCAGTGCTTGCGGCCAGCCGTGCCATAATGCTGGTGAACACCAGAGCGTGCCTGCGCCTTCGGGCTGTCCTCTCATGGCCCCCACCAGTCTAGGCAACGGGACCAGTGGGGTCCCAGCCACGTGTCCAACCCAGCCTTGTGTCTGACACAAGGTCTGTCTCCATGGGATACCTCTTCCACACCGGCGCCCAGGCGCTGGGCGAAGGCCGTGCCCGCTTGCGGCCTGCTTCCTGCTCTGCCCAGGCCTAGCTCCCGCTCTTCTGTGCAGCCCGAAGCAGGGAAGCACCACAGCACCACAGCCACAAGCAGCGCGAGTGCCTTCTGCAGCCCCTCATCAGCCCCGTGCTCCCATCGCTGTCCCCGCCCCTGCCACCCCGGGAAGAAAGGGCAGCAAGGGGCAGATGCTGCTGGAGGCATGACGTGCCCGTCGGGTGCTGCCCTCCAGCCACGCTGCGTGTGGCGGGGCAGACCCAAGCACTGACATCCAGGCAGAAGGAAGAAAATCAGCGACATGGTGCTGCATCAAAGGGCTAAATTAACTGAAACCATAGGCAGGACACAGACTGGAGGGCCCAGAAGCACTGGGCTCCTTGCGTTCATGCTCCAGGTGCTGTCTGGCTCCGATACGGGCATGGATGTTGTGAGAGTGTAGGTGCGTGAAGGACCCAAGGCTGTTCAGCTCCAGTAGAAACCTTTGAAAAGACGGTGCGGCTGCCCACCGGCTTAAGGCTGACATCAGGAAGGCAATATTTCCACAGACACCCCTCTGAAGTAGCTGGCAGCATTAGCATGTTAGGCAGCAAAGAACTTATTGGCTTAAAGGAAAGCAGGTGCACCAGAGCAGTGCGTGGAATGTGATTTGCTGAACAGCTTGTGAGTCAAAGAAGTGATTTCTTATAAAGGACGAAGCAAGGTGTGTGGAAAGCACTAGCTGATTTTCCCAGCCCTGGCAGGGATGGTGGTGTGCTGAGGATCTTTGGCTCCCAGTTTCACACATAAACTATTAAATATGGTGGGTGCCTATCAAGCTTCATTTGAGTTGCGAATTAAGCACTGTGTCAGTAGTCTCTGGCTTTCACTATCAACATAATCCTCAGTGATGCCCAGAGAAGAAATGTTTCCTTCCCTGTTTCCCAGTTTCCCTCTGGCTGCATTAGCCTCCGAATCTCTCTTCCTTCCATGGGTTTCCTGACATTGCCCTGCAGCCCCACCAGGGTAAGCAAAACTGGGGTGCTGCGGAGTCAAAAGCAAAAGACGAGGCTGCAGCTTGCAGCAGATCAACCTGGGCACCACAGTTCACCTTTCTCCCCAAGACAACAGCAACAGCTGGTGAAGGTGAAGCTTCCACTGATTTTATATCCAGTGCAATGCCTGTGTTTTCCCTTTCCAGCGTAGTGGGGTGCTTCTCGCATTTTCCCTGCTGCTCTCAGTCCCATAGAGCTGAACAGGAGTTACAGCACTGACCCTGCAGCTGCTGCAGGCTGAGGTACCTTGCTGAGGTGCCAAATCTCCCTTCCCTCATGCTGGAACATCCACCTGCCTTACACCAAGCACTGAGGAAGGTCCAGAGGTGTAAATAAGATGTGGCGGTGCTCTGTGGTGGTGCAGGAACTGGGGTAATTGCGTTTTCAACAGGGTCCTCCTCACAGTGGCTTTACCTGCACGAGAGCTTAAATATTGCACTGTACGGGTCGGAGCCTCACTTTTGTGTGCGCCTCTCTTCTCACAGCACATCCGTGTGTGCTCGGCACGGGTACCCAGCGGGGTGGGGAGGATGCCCGCTGCTGCTTTCATAGCTGAGATTGCCTCCTGAGGCAAGATAAAATAGCAGTCAGGGATTTTCTAGCTCTGCTGTTTTGTAACCTGGTGCCAAGGCTAATGCTGAGTTCAGCAAGGATGTGGCTGCCTGGCACAACGCTAATTTTAATGACAGGTATGTTTTTAACTACAGACTGTCCTTCATTTTGTAATACTGCAAATGCATCCTGCTCCATCGGACAGCCTTCTTTAAGAGCAGGCGTGGTTTCCTGTACCGAAATGTCAGGCCTGCTATGGGAAACAGTTTGTGTGTTGCCACACTTCTGTTGGTGTGCTCCATGCAAAGCCAGCTCCTCACCACTGGGGTGGTGAGCCAGGAAGGATAACTGAGAATCCTGGCGTCATCGCTGATTTGGGAAGAGGCCCCTGTAAACACACAGGGCAAGGCGTGTGCTGAGTGGTGTGTGTTTGTCATTGGGAACAGACCCTGATGGTGTCCCCAGCAAGGTCCTCTCCCTTTTACGTCCTCTGCTCGGTGGCCTGGCCTGGAGGCGGTGGCAGTGGGACAGCCTGCTGTCAGGAGCTGACAGAGCCCAGCAGAGGATGCAGCCCAAAACGTGCTGAAAGCATGTCCTCAAAGAGAAGGCTGGCTTCAATTATTCACAGCCCTGTGTGCTCCTAGCTCCCGGAGCAGTGGCTGCGGCGAAGGGAAGGGCTGTGCCCTACAGCAAAGCAGGAGGGGTGCTGCGCGGGGGCCGCTGAGGTGTGGCTGAGGCATCGCTCTTCCTCAGGCAGATGCAAGTGGCCCTTTTGGCCTGGTTTGAGGAATGTGTTGGGATTGGCAGGGGAAGCACTTTGTGTGAGAAATGTTCTTTTAGATTAAGCAACAAAACTCTGCATGCACATACAGACTAGGTCTTCATAATGCAGACAGGCTTTGACAGCGTATTGCAGCATTTTTGCTATTTATAGTCAACGATTACTAACACTATAACCAAGCAAACTTAGTGGCAGCAACATACATAGCAATCCAGATGACTAAAGGCATTGCTGTCGCTGTGGATGGCAACTACAGCACTACAAGAAAATTTCAAGGGGAGATACCAGGAGCTGAAAGGCGAGCTTGGGTCTGCTAGTCTTTTATATACCATTTTTAATATACTTCCTGAAAACAAAGCTTCGGAAAGGTACACTGCCTCTTTAAAATTAGCCTAGGAACTACAGGTAGTTCACGTTATTTTTAAGATAATAAATCTGTCTATATATCTATATTAAAATATATATGTATACATAAGTTGGCTAGCCTACCTTGTGGAAAGGCTGCAACTGAACTAAGTCTGAGCTAATATTGTATTACCATGGTCTTCTGTTTTGTAGATAGCCCTTCCTTCCTAGATGAGGTTCTGTTCTCGCTCCACAGAAGGTGCCTGTGTATATAAATCCTTTGTATTGCTTTCTGCAGAGTCCCTTATATATTTCTTACTACTAATGCTGTGTAGAAAATGAACTCCAGAGATTTTACTACTGATAATTAACCATATAATGGCCATTAGCAAAATAAAGATCTAGTTGTTTGGGAAACAGAATATTTATATTGTGTATGGTTTATTGCCTGATAACTTGTTTGGTGACTGGATATTCTTTTCCTTCTGCTGGTCCTTTTCTGCTTTTTCCAGCTATGGTGTTTACTCCTCACTTTGATTATCTAGCAGGCAATAAAGTATATTGTATGTTTTGAAGCCAAGCGGTGTGCTTCTTGATTGTCCCTTAAGGGCATCGGTGTCAGCAGGGAGCCCCAAGGTGGAGCTCTCCCGCTGCTGCCACCCGTCTGACGGCAGCTTTGGGTTGAGAGGGGCTGAGGGAGTGCCCAGACCTCAAGCCCAGCTCTTCCTGCTGAAAATGAAGGAGCACTGAGAGGGGGCAGCCCTGGCCTTGCACCCCGAGGAGTGCTTCCCACGTGGGGACAGGCACAAGCCCACCCCTGCGGCAGCGGTGACCTCCTCCCGTGGGCCTCCAGAGAGACCGCGAAGCTGAGAGCCCCGCTGCTGAGATTAAAAGCATCACACTGCTGGGTCTCTGCTTGGCATCCCTGCTCAGAAAGGCAAAAGTGATTTTCTGCTCCCTTTCAAGCTGCACTTTCCTAGTTTAGTAGGGGGAATACAATGTCACTCCTTGAGCAGCACAAACCTCTGTTTTGGTCTTCTGCTAGCCTCTCACCTCCTGCTAGGGTAAAAAATGCTTTTTCCTGTTAATAAAAGGATGCAGAAGTTTATTCGATTTGTTTTGATGCCAACAGAAGATGAACAAGAGACTCACACCCTGGAGACGCATAACTTCATCGTGCTGCACTTGTTGCATTGCAGTGGGGAAAACAGGAACAACAGCTGCTTTCCGTTCCCATGCACAACACTTCTCCCTTGGCACATAAACCCCTGAACACCAGTCCTACGTCTCCAGGTGCCTGAGATGCTTGCACATCCTGCCTGGAAAAAAATCACTGGGAATGCAGGCAGCCAAGCTGGTGGTGGTGAGTGGGGCTGCAACAGCCCACAGTAACCATAGGTACCACTGCCTACTACCATAGGGAGTGAGTGCAGGAGCAAGCCCTCGGTTATGATGTATAGAATGTATGTAGATACCTTTGGTTCATATTTTTTCCCTTTTAAGCATCATTTATTATGATATATTTATGATTGATGGTGACCATTCCCTCACTGGCGAAAGGTCGGTGCTGACAGCTGGAGCCTGTTTGCAGCCACTTTGGTGCCGGTGGAAGCGGATGCTGTGGGGATGTAAGCCCGTACCATGGGCAGGGATTACAGCTGCGTTGTGCTGGGTTTGTTCCAGGCAAAGCAAACAGCTTGCTGGTGTTTTCAGAGCTGACAGCAGGCTCTGGCTGTGGATCACCTAGTGGCAGTGATAGCCTCTGACTTAAAAACTGCACAGAAAAAAATTAAGGCTAGGCACTGCAAGCCATTTGGGGCAGAAATCCTCCTCCTCCTTCTCACTGCAGCTCATCAGCTTCCTATTATTTGTTCAGACAGCTCTGAAGACACGCTTGAGCTGGCACTTAATTGCTTGTCTAACAGACCTGAGCTTTTAATTGGAAGCCTGGTACTGCAAGGCATGGTGAAGAATCCAAAGTGGCAGCAGAGCTCATGGATATAAAAACCAGAGAGTGCTCTGCCTTTCCTGCTTTTCTAATTTCTCCTTAGCTAAATAAAAAGAGATTTTCGCCACTAAAATACAGCATCCCTAACACTTTTTTGAGCTTTCTGTGCTGCAAGTGGTTGATACCTAGTGTGATTTTCTCCTGGTGGCACACCATGAGATTTAACAGTGGAAGCGTCTCACATCCACTTGTTTTGACCAGGGGACAGCAGTTCAAACTGCCCACGGGCAGAGGTTTTTCTCACCAGTGCAGGTAAGGTGGAAGCAGGTGACAGAAACTTCAGCCACTCCTGGTTGACCCATGGTGGTGGTTTGAAGAATCACACCAGTACAAGGGCGTTTGCAGCATGACACCAGAGACACTTATTTAGGAAACTTTCAGAAATTCCTTTCTGTTCAGATGTAGCTGGGGAAGGTAAAACTAAATGCTAATATTCTAAGTACCAGCAATCCTTTTGGAAGAGAAATCTCTATTTTTTCCAGCTCTAATTGAGGCCCTGGGGGCAGACCTTAACTGGTCACCTGCCCAGCCCAGCCTTTTTTTTAAAACATCACCATTCAAAAAATGCCTTGAATTCCAATGTGTATCCTGGCACTTCCTCCTTTCCAAGCCTGCTCATCTGGAGTTTCCCCTGGGTGGAATGGATGGGGCCATATCAGGAGCATCATGCCTAGGCTTCCTGCCTCTGCCTCTCCCAAAAACCCCACCAGTGGGCCGTGTGCCCTGGGGACGTGCTGTGACCCTGAGCAGGCTGAGTTTGCACCAGGGCTGCTGCTCCAAGTGGGAGCTTAGAGCGCTCAGAGCACTGTGACGGTGTGGTGCTCCAGTCTCCTCCTTCAGCCTGGCCACTACGCCCAAGGCCTTGCTCAGGACTGATAACACTGTCCTGCTAAATGCTGAGACTATGAGCCAACCGTCTTACCCCATAAATAGTGAGCAGCCCAAAAGCCCCTGGAGCTCTAATTCTCACAACAAGGTTGCATCTGATCTCCCCAATTCCTTCTAAACATTGAGAGGCTTGAGTGACTGTAGTCTTGGAGTGGATTACGTGGAGGAATTATTTGCAGTAATTTATTGGGATATTAATCTCCTAAAGGAGGAAAAGTTTTGAAGAATCCTCCAGAGTGGAGTGCAGGGAATATGCAAGGCCATGATAGCTCCCTAGACAACGCCACATTCATGCCTGGGTATGAGTCTCACCTGGGGTGAGCTTGGTGTGACTGGCACCAGAGATAGTACATGGGGGTGGAGTGAAGAGAGAAACTTTGTGGCCAGGTTCTGTGATAAGATTGCAAAGGGAACTTCCTGGTACTACACGATTAAGCAGCCCCCCTGAGTTTGCAGCTTTTCAAATTTCTGTTGCAGCACTCGCAACAAAGATACATATGACTAGAGTCGCTCAAACTCCACCTAAAAATGGTATCAAAAAGGCTCAAGAAAGAAGAAATTTGGGGGGAGATACCATCGCAGACAAGCCAGGAGAACACCGCTGGCTTCTGGGACCAGTCAACGGGCTGAGCCTCTCTCCCTGCCCCGTAGGGACGCCTACTGGGTGAGATTTGCACACTCAGTTACTCTGAGTGCTTTCATGAAAAACTTAGAAATCTCTGTAGTGTTATTCCATGTTTTAACACGTTTTGTGTTGGTTTATATTACTTACACATTGGGTGCATCCAATTTTCTAAGGTTGGTTTTGAGGGTCCATTCAAACGCAACTAGACGGAGGTGCTGCGCTATGAGTGAATCCGTAACCGTGAGAGTTCTTTGTGGGCGCATCTGAATTCCCTGTGGTTGGGTGTGAGAGTCCGTTCGAACGCGACCGGGCTCATAGTGCTGCAGCGGCCCTTTGAAGGAGGGTGGGAACCACCCCTACATAGGAAGGGAGGAGCTTGCCGCTATGACTGTGGGTGTTGGACAACGGCCAAGTGCCACAGGCAGTAGACAGAGCTCAGCGCTTTGAGGAACCCCCACCCCAAATGGTACCCATGTCCTGAATCATCCCTAGGGAACTGAGGAGAAATTGTAACTGCTCAGAAAGCCAAGAGTGTTTCTTTTTGAACCTAAAACTATGTTTCTAACCCAGCTTGAAAAGCTGAGCATGGACCCTTTTAGTATTTGGAGTTGTTCAAGGCAGATGTTCATGGAAAGAGGAGCTGCTCATGGAAAGTGAGCTGGCCAGGGTCCACCCTTCCTTTTATCACGTAATTCATCCTTGAACACAAGCATAAGAAGTTGTCTAACTATAAAAAAGGAAATCATTCATTAAAATATTTTTCTGAAACAGATGGCTTGGGTGACTCAGATAAAATACTCCCCCTGCTACAACCTAGCTAAAAATCAACTGTGCTTTGCCATTTAGAGAAAGATGACACAACATGGTGACGAGCCTAGGAAAAATGAAGGAAAAAGGAAAGCTCTGAGGTCCCCTTTACAAAGGCTTGTCCCATTTCTCTTCCCGAGTCCAGCAGCGGTTCAGCAGTGTATGTGTGCACGGATGGGACACTTCGGGAATTGATTTTTTTTATGCATCATTTGTCAGGAAGGAATTATGCCACTTCCAAGCTCCCAGAGCACAGGAAAAAAAAAAAAACCCTCAGGGATTTCCATAAATACCTTCTGCTTTTTGGTTTTGCTCTCTTACTTGGCATTGTCAGTTTAGTTTCCGTATTTAGGAGGAAATTACACCATAGGGTATTAATATTTTTTGAATACAGCAGGCTTGTGACTCTGTAACTGCTTAATTTTAAAAGAATATAGCCTGTTACGTAACTATTACATTAAAAAAAGGGGAAATAAAGCATACAGCTTTGATCCTGGATAGACTTGGACTGTTGGCCAACTACTGTCACCAGAGCTGCTGCAGAGTGTGCAGCAGGCAGAAGAACATTTCTCCCTTTGCCAGACACCAAGCCTGGTGTGAGCTCTTATGTCCCAGTTCCCCTCTCTACCTTTGCAAGTTCTTTCTCCTTGTCTTTCTCCTTGTTTGCTCCTCTCCTCTGCGCGTGCTTCCAAATACTCGCTGCTCTGCTCCTACAGAGACTTCATGCTTTCACTGCTCCTAGAAAATGTAGTTTCAGCCCTTACAATAGCTGCTGGGGCTGGGGAGTGTGTTTTCTCAGTTTCTGCTGAAGGTTTCCTTTTGCTGCATGAGGGGCTTCTCAGGCTCTAACAGAAATTGGGGAAGGATTGGGCTTTTAATAAAGCCTATTAATAAAGCCTGCCAGCTGTTGGAGCAAAGCAAATGTTCGTTGAAAAAGCAAAGATCTGATTGACACTGTGCATTTTTCAAGCTGCTGCACCATTGCTGGTTACAAAATAAGGGTACTCTTGCCTTTATTCGCTCTGTATAGTACGCTTTCCATGCCTGTGTGCTATACGATGCAAATGTGTATCTATTTATGCCTGTATGTATGTAGCTGTGTGTAATAACTTACCTCACACACTACACTATGACAGTGGAAGTCCCTCTATCCTTATACTGGGGTCGCCGCTGGTTGCCGTATGGATAACCAGGAATGAGCACCAGGCCCCTTGTATCCACGCCAGCCCAGCTGCCCCAGGGGCCACAGCAACACCTGCATGCTCTTACAGGAAGACAAAGTAGAACTGCAGCCTCCAGTCCCACCAGCACGGCAGCAGTGCCACGGCAGTGTCAGCACCCTGTATGTCCTACCCAGCGTGACCCAGACGAGAGCAGAGCTGCTCTTCCCCTCCCATATACTTTTGTAACTGTTCCAAGCATCAAAGAAAGCTGTGGTGTGGGGAGGGGGCTTGAAGGCACCACTCACAGGAACCTCGAGGTGGGTGTTTTTTCATTTGTTTTAACTTAGCATTGGCACTTGCTAGGGGATGAAGAGATCTGGTGCTGCGTTTAACACACCTCAACTCTCCAGGGAGTAAACTTCATTGTGTTTGTTACACTGCTGGCTGTAGGGAAAATTATCTTGTAATACAATTAATTACTTTTCAATTTGTCTGTAGCATACCAGCAGGGAAAGTGCTGCCAGCATGCCCTTCACTAGGGAGTGAAGATTTCCTACACCATGGCCCTTTGTAGGTTGGGACAAGCCACGGGCATTGCCAAAGGCTGCCGTGGTGCTCGTCCTTGCCTGGCGTGTGCTTTCCTGCGCAGTACCTATAAGGCTTTAACATCATTTTTCTGCTGTGTAACAAACAAAAGAGATACTTCAAGAAAAAAAGAAATGTCCTCGTATCAACTTCCCCATTCCAGCCCCAAAGCGTTATGTTTGGCAGTGTTATGACATTTCAGAGCAGTTTAAGGATGTCTGTATTCACCGGAACAGCCTGTCCAAAAGCCAGTTTTCCTTTTAATTAGTAAGCTGAGAAGTTAAAACAAACCAAATTTTTTAACTGCTTATTTAAATTCACTGAATTTTAATTTCTGCTTTGGTTTTCTGCTTCTTTAAAGAAAAGTTGGTATTTCAAAAGCTCAGGGCTTCAGTTCAAATGACTCACGTGGCTGCAGATACCATACGAAGCCAAACAAAGCATGGATCCAAGAATCACACTCACTGAGGAAAATTAAGCCACTAAAAACATTTTTTTTTTTTAATTGGCCTTTATGAATAATCATGACATATTTCCCCAATAGCTCTCTTTTAGCTTTGTTTTTACCAGATGTAATGCCAGTTTGAAGACAATTATCCTCAAAGACGAGCAGCCGCTCAGAGGCAAAACAGGCCTCGCTCTCAGAAACACACGGACTAGTCACGGCAATGTAATGCCAGCCACGCTTCTCCTCGCAGCGAGACAGCCCCATTTAGGATTTCCTTCCTAAAACAGGTGACATTTTTCCTCATGGATGTGCTTTTTCTCTTTTTTTGGCCATATCTTCACCTCATTTTTGCCATTACTTTGAGTCCCGCATGTTCTGCAAGAAGCATGGGTCTCGACCACTTTGTGTAAAGGACACCATTGGTGCCACTCATCCTTGCCTTCTCTCCCATTCCCACCACGCCCCTGGGGCTGCTCACCTCAGGAGCTCCCCAGCCAGACGGCTGGCAGGGAATGACCAGCCCACAGTGGGACATTTCCCCTGCCTTGTTCTTTCCCAGCAGAGCTCAGTCCAGGTGGGTTTTGAGTATCTCCAGAGAAGGAGACTCCACAGCCTCTCTGGGCAGCCTGTGCCAGTGCTCCAACACCCTCACAGTAGAGAATTTTTTTTTTTTTTTTATTTGTATGGGACCCCCTGTGTTCCAGTTTTTGCCCATTGTCCCTCGTCCTGTCACTCAGATATTTATATACACTGATCAGATCCCTTTCTCAGTCTCTTCTTCTCCAGGCTGGAGCCCCAGTTCTCTCAGCCTTTCCTCATACGGGACATGTTCTAGGCCCCTAACCATCTTTGTGGCCCTGCACTGGACTCTCTCTGGGAGAGACATGATTCATGGGATCTCAAAGAAAATTATAAAAGCACCCCCTCAATTTGTCAAGATCTCTCTGCAAGGCCTCCCTACTCTGGGGGAGTCAAATGCTCCTCCCAATTTAGTGTCATCCACAAAGTTACTTGGTATAAGTCCTCTGCCCAAGTCGTTGATGAAATCATTAAAGAAAACCTGCCCTAAAATGAAGCCCAGCAGATCCCCACTAGTGACAGGTCACCAGTCTGATATAGCCCCATTTACTGCAGTGGGCCTGACCCATCACCCCATTGTTCACCCATCACATTTTGTTTTTGTCTAGCTGTGTGCTGGACATCTTGTCCAGAAGGATACTGTGAGAAATGTATCAAAAACTTCTCTGAAATCCAAAAAAAGATCACATCTACTGACTTTCTTGGCAATCTTGTTGTAAAAAGAGATGAACTTCATTAAGTAGGACTTTCCCTTTGTGAACCCAGGCTGGCCACAGTGACCCCTCTGTCCTTCAGGTGTTTTCCAATAACTCCCAGAACAAGATTCTCCAGAATTTTGCCAGGCATCAAAGTGAGACTGACAGGCCTGCAATTGCCAAAGGCTGCTTTCTTCCCCTTGTTGAAAACTGGGACAAGGTTTGGCAGCTTCCAGTCAACAGAGACCTCTGCAGATTCCTAAGACTGTTGAAAAATAATTGAGAGAGGTCCCACGGTGACATCAGCCAGCTCTTGGAGTACCCTGGGGTGAATCCCATCAGGCCCCATGGACTTTCATGCATCCTGCTGGAGCAGCAAATCCCACCCAAGTTCAGGGTTGGCTGGGATTCTGCTGTTACGGCAGCCACAGTTCTGCAACTCAGGGCTCCAGGGAGAGCCCATCATCGGTGTTGAAGACAGAGGCAAAGAAGGCATTAAACGCCTCGGTTCGTCTGCATCCCCATTTGTGAGGTGGCCATCCTCATCGAGTAATGGACCACTGTCATCCCTGGTCCTCCTCTCGCTGTTAACATATTTTAAAAAGCCCTTTTTGTTGTCCCCCATAATACTGGCCAGCTTCAACTCCAAGTGAGATCTGGCCGCATGAGTTCTCCCTACAATGACAAACAGCATCTCCATAGCCCTTCCATGTTGCCCAACCTCACTTCCAGTGACCATACACTTTCCTTTTCTGCCTAAGCACCAGAAGAAGATCCCTGCTCAGGGAAGCTGACCTTCTGCCCCACCTGCATGGCTGGCATCCTGACCCAGCTTTACAGGGGAAGATGTACACTGCAGTTTGAGCCACTCAAAATTCTCCCCTTTGCCGTTTCTTGTTTTTGTATTCCAGCCTTGTGCACACTCATTTTAAACCCTGCTGCTGACTTGGAACCAGGTTTCCCGGTTTTGGTCTAGCAGATCCTATATAGAGAGAGTAGATTATTTTGCTCAGGTTTCCCACTCTGAGGCTGCAGTCTGGGTCACAAGCCGTTTCAGGCATTCACGCAGCGATTCAAGTGCACGTGGGTGAGAGGGTGTGTTTCGTATTGTTGGCATCTTGGTGCAGGGCTTTTTTTTCTTGTGCAGCTTGTTTTTTGTTTGAGCATCTTTTTCCTCCCACTGTTCTTGCACCTTCATGCAATTAATTCAGTCGCCGAGCCTGTCAAGAGCTCACATGGTCTCCGGTGAAGTAGATGAAGTAGTTACGTGAGGATTTGCTGTTAATTTAGCCAGCCCCAGGGGACGGGAACCACCTTCTCCTCCACAGCCTCTGCTGTGACTGGCACAGCCACGACACGCAGTATTGCTTTAAATGCACTCCCTCACTGATGTTGTAACCAGCTTCATGTCACACTGCACACGACATTTAAAGCTGTTCACACCTTGGTGCTCTAGTGCCCTTTCATTGCAGATGCCGAAAGCAGCCTCATAGTCCAGAATTACTTGGTGACTTTAATTTTTTTTTTATTTCCTGATTGTCCATAACTGTTTGATATGAGGAGAAAAGGGCAGCACGAAGGGCAGTGTATCAGGGATCAAGACATCAACATTGTTAAACAGTTGTAACTGCGGTAAGGTGTTGTATGTACACCCCGCTCTGCTGCGCACCCATCCACACTCATCCTCTTCCTGTGGGCCACACCGGGGGCCCCTTCCCCAGCACTCTGAGGCAGCATCAGAGAGAAGGGCAGGTCAGGCGTAGTGCAGCGATAAAGCTATTTCCCCTCTGGGCTTCAGAGCTTTCTGCCCACTTCCTCCTCTCCACTTTTAATCTGAGTTACTTACCGTTGGCACGGTAAATAGCAGCATCGTGGCCCTGTTTGGCTGAGTCCAGCACCAAGCTCTGCGTAGCCCAGCTCCCAGTACGTTCCCAGTGTGAAGATCTGGACACCAAATCGAAGCTCCACTTCATTTTGTGATGAATTTTCTATTCTCCACGGAGCTCAAGCTGCAGCACATGTCAGAGAAGCCTAGATCGCACCTTGCTTCAGGTGAATCGATCCTGACTGGTTATGCCCAAAGCTCAATGAAATTAAACGTAACTGATAGATCCTACAGGTGCCTTCCTATTTGTGCTACTGTTGTCGTTCAACTCTTCTTCAGTTGTTAACAATGAAATGCTTGGATGAACCTCCTGGGCAGAGGGAAGGGCTGCCTTTTTTTGTTTGTTTGTTTTGTTATTGTTGTTGTTTTTCTGCATATGCTTAGTTTATTAAAAAGCATGGTTTCTTACACAGCAAGAATACATTATTTAAAAAAAAAAAAACACTTTAAATATAACCATGTTCTTGAAGCAATTTCTGGTGCACTTATGGAAGAAAGTTAAATGAATGTAACAGATGGCAATTTAGCCTTAAACTAAACTACCACAAAACTGACCCTGATATAAAAGTTCTGGCAGATGTTGACTCCTTCGTTTTTCACATCTGCTTGTCATTCTAAGCTAAACATGCAGCTACCTATTGCGCAGTCTTACAGGAAGAAGCTAATAACTAGCTAGCGCCTCCAGTTTCAAACCCTTCGTTATCTGCAAGTACAGGAAGTGAGAACGCCAGGTAAAGCTTTAGTACTTCTTTAAACACGAAGTTTCCAGTTCAAGTCAAAGGCATTCCAGAGCTTGCTGTGCCAGGGACATCCCTCAGGCATCCCAGGCAGCACGCTGACTTCACAGGACAGCGGTTTGTTCCTCTGCCTGATCTCCGTTAGACACAGAAAGCAGCACCACGTAAATGGCCTTGCAATTCCCAAAGGGTGCAAAAGTGTTACTGTTAGACAGCTCTTGGGCTGGAGAAGTTGCTCCACTCATTTGCTGCACTCTTTCAGCAAATCTGCGGTTCCTGAGCTCTTCCAAATACTTCATCAAACATACATTCACAACAGTCTCTCTTTTCTTCATTTGCACCCACTCTCCAGCCCAGTAATTTCAAAAACCTCCTTCCCACAGCCTTTAAAAGCAAGCAAGCAAACAGAAGGACACCGAAAATTGTTTCAACACTGCAGCTCTCCTCCCCCAAAACAGATGATCCCTGCCTTTGTGCTAATTATTTACATTTGTGTATTAATGTTCCTTGCTAATTCCCCGGTCCACTGAAATACAGTCTGGTTCTCCACAGGCAATCAGCAAGGCAACTGGGAACATGGAGCAAGAGTCGCGCAAGAGTCCTTGAGAATCCAGAAGTCAAGATGCTATCAACTCCAAGACAGCAATAGCTGCATCTGTGAACATGGTGAAGATCACTAAGCAGTGAAAAATCCTGTACCAGACTCCAACCCCACCTCCCCAGAAAGAAGGATGCTCTCATCCCTTTTTCCTCTTTGGCAGCTGACTGCACTGAGCTGCGCTCCAACCACTTACATTTATAATAGCATTCTTTTTCTTCCCCCTGCAGATTCAAGCATGAAACTTTCCTGAGATTTAGGACCAAGATCGCCCTTAGCTTACAGCTTACTCTGTAAGTTTATGTAGTGGTTGCAGTAGGTCCACCCACAGCAAAGTTCCAGAACTGTCACAGCTCAAAACTACAGTTCATGGCTTGTTTTGAGGAAATTGGGGGTGGGGAATCACAAAAGATGTCAGAAGAGGCCTTGAAGTAACAGCTATGGTTTAAATCCCCCCGACTGAGCAGGGAATGGCTAACAATCATAATTGCTCACATCAGCTCGACTCCACTGATGCAGTTATAGGAGTGCAAACACTACTAGAGAGGACTTGGAGCCTTCTCTCACTTCTCCACTCTGAAGAATGTCAGACATACCACCAGAAGATGTGGAATGCATGGAGTAGTACTTCAGCAGCAACAGAAATCCATTCATCATGGAAAAGTTAGTTCAACGATAGGAAGCCTAGAAGCAGGCACTGTTTGTCTGTGTTTTTACAGTTGTATTAGGAGCATCCGTTGCTTCCTCCACCAGCCCGTCCTTCCTCCCACAGCACATTCTGGTAACACTTGATGACTGAAGATGGGCAGCCCAAACAAAAGTCACTAAGGGGCAAGCCACAAACTTCCTTCCCCAAACGCGCAAGATTTTTAAGGAGAAACAAAAGATCTCCTAGCCAAAACGATCTGTAGCAACTTAACTAACACTGAGCACATTCCCTTAGGTCTGAAAAGTCACTGGGGGAGACATGGTGTGAAGGCATGGAGAAGAAGAGCTAGAGTGGGCTTCCAGAAGCAGTTACAGGAGTTCAGTGTGATGGCAACAAGGAAATCTCACACGAAAACAACTTAAAATGACTTTATTTAAGTATATTAGGACAATATTTACAAAATTATTTCATGTTTCATAAATAAAAACATTTTCTTGGGCAAAGACTATAGATATTTCAAATGCCTAAGCATTTCTATATACACGCATACATACACGCATGAACAGCGTCATCCAGTCATGAACTTTGGTTTTCAGTTACTGGTGGGAGGGGGCTGGGCGGATCTATGACTTCTTAAACTCTATTAAATTTGTCCCTACAGGAAACCCAGAGCAACAGGAAGCCCTTAGCAACAGCACACTAGGTTCCTCCCATTTCTGGAGCAATTGACTCTGCAGTCCATGCAGAGCCACGCAGCTCTGAATTTTTCAGTGGTGCTCTAGTAACAGCCTGGCCTCGTCACCACAGGGACACAGAACAGGTTCTACTGCAATTTGCTTTACAGTAGTTAACATAAAGCTATTATACATCATGGTTTTTATAAGGCAGGATATCTCAAGAGAATTCCAGTATGGTTTGTTTTTTTTTTTTTTTTCTGATTCTTCAACTGCTCAACTTTCAACTTACCAAAGGGAATTGCTAACAGATGAGGAGCTCTGCATGGTACTTAACCAGACAAATTCTGATACTGAATTGTTAACTGAGAGAAATGTCTCCCACCTCTGGGCAGATTGCTGTGGTTATGGAAAGACCTGTATTGTAGGTTCATCTACAATACTAAGGCTGAAACCTTAGTAGGAATGCTCTCACTGACAAACAAGTGAATCGTATTTGCTTCCTAAAGCATTTTGTCACATGAATAATCCTCTTTTGCTGTGGCCAATTTCTCTGATTTTAGTGAGGGCTGGACCAAGGGTCACTTCACTGCTTCAGTCCTGCAGCCCTTGCGAGAGGGCTGAATGTCAGAGCGAACATTACAAAACCAGATACTTCACTTCTGTTGGGTTCCTGGTGGTGCAAGCTGTCTGCACTGAGGCTTAGAGCCTGCATGTGGACGTCTGCAACGCGCACCCACAGCATAGACAGGAACCCTAGTTTACAGCACCCAAATCTGTGACTCGCTGTACTACTCAGAATCTCTAGAAACATGGATCTTATTGCACTATTTGGCAACAGCCTTCTGAGCAAGGTTTTAGATTGTTAGGAGAGAACCACGTGCATCTTTGAAATTAGCCTAGTACAAATGGGAGCCAGTGAAGATTTCTACGAAGTGTAAATGAAGTCCAAGAGAAGCCAGCTATTATTGGAACAACTCTTAAAACAGCTGTAACACATTGTAAAATCTTGTGGAGCGTGCAAGTCCTATAGAATCAATCCTGCATGGCTTTTGATCTGTGCCACTTACATATGTACAGCAATTAATCCTCCCCACTTCTCATCAGCTCCTCCTACACGCAGTCTATTCTATGCATTTCTGACGTAAGGGCACCACCACAAACTTGAGGCAGAAGTGAGAAAACTCCTATTCCTAGCCAAGAGATTATAAAACTGTTAAAAATACTCTAGTGGACAATTCATATTGTTCTGAAGTATCAGTGAGTTTTACAAATTCACTGAGTAAAGAGAGTCTGAAATTGGTTCCAGTACCACACAGTCCACAACATGAACAAACACGTGAACCACATTCAGCATGAAAGTTACTAAATGCTCTGCAATTCCAGTGCTGAATCCGGCTCCAACTGCTGAGCAGTATCTCAAAGAATTCTGAAGAGGCACTGAAAGCTCTAGCTGGACTGAAACATGGGCTACCACAGCATACACGACTGCTGTCCAAAGATAGCAATGTTATCATTCTGTGGAATTAACAAAGTTTGGTTAATCACTTGAGGAGAGCTGGCAGTATATTTTGTATTTATACAACTCTGTGGATAAGCTTTT
>VXAV01003981.1:156310-175722 GCA_013399715.1 Alectura lathami
GTGTTAAGCTTGTTGGCAGGGAGGTAACAAATAGGCAGCTGCAGTTTCAGCCTCTCCACAGCCGAGAAGTGGATCAGCATCCACTTGTGTCTTGGGAGTTCTAATTCACACATAGGAACAAGCTGCGGTGGCTTCCAGCTGTCCCTGTCTGCACTCCTAACACCAGTTACTTTCACATGCCATATTATAAGGTAGTGTGCTTCAGCATCTGACTTATCCCTGCAGTGCCTGAGGGAACCTTCAAGGAGCAGTTAAGGTGGAAGGTAGGTAAAGCTCAGAAGGTTTCTGCCTCCAGTTTGCAAGCTAGAGCCCTCAACTTCAATCTGTCAAGGCTTCTGTTACTTGTAGGATCTTTCAAAGCAGACAAAGCAGTCAGGCATCAAACTTCATCTTAAAAAAGCAGGAATTAAACTGATGATGAGCAATTTCAGAGCTTTTGGAAGATCTACCTCAACACTAAATGTGAAGGCAGGTCTTGTAAGCCTAAAGAAAACCCAGGAAGAAACAAAGTTGGCTCTACAACCCAAACTACACCTTGGTCTTCTGCAGTGGTTGGTGACTGTAGTGGTCCCTTCCTTTTCTCACATCTTGAGTGTTTTGCAAAAAGACTGCAATGGACTGGTAAATACCTGTTTGTTTCCTGATATCAAACCACTGCTGAGGAGAATACAGAACTGTCACTGCTGAAGCACGACCTACCTTCCACTCTGCCTGTCTATTTTAGTTTCTACCAACCGGTGCACATTTTCATCCACGTATTTAGCAGACACCAATGCAGTTGTCTTCTGAACCGCAAAAATACTTCTATTCCTATTGATTTAGAAAGTAATCCTGCAGTTTATTTGGATCAATCACGTACTTGTCATAGGCAGCCCTAAGTCACATCTAGCATTACGCAGTATTTGTAGAGAAGTCTGATTTTAAAACTCAGCTGCCATCTTTGTTCAGCTGGGGCTACCTAGCACCTCACTTACTATCATGCTGCCAATTCATGCCTGCTAGAGGTGACACAAAATAAAAATAATTAAGCCTCGTAATTTATTTGAAATATAGAATCACTGAAGTTGGAAAAGCCCTCTAGGATCATCTAGACCGTCCATCAACCTAACACCATTCTGCCCACTAACCCATGTCCCTCAGTGTACACATCTACACAGAGCTATGAGGTGTTCTTTCTTGAACACCTCCAGGGACGGAGACTCCACCACCTCCCTGGGCAGCCTGTTCCAATGCCTGACCACTCTCTCGGAGAAGTTTTTCCTAACATCCAACCTGAACCTCCCCGGCGCAGCTTGAGGCCGTTACCTCTCGTCCTGTCACTGTTACCTGGGAGAAGAGGCCAACCCCCACCTCACTAGAACCTCCTTTCTAGCAGAGAGCAATAAAGTCACCCTACTCTTTGTCTTGCCTGGCAAGTTGTTGTATTTTGATGCAGGACTGCTAGGTTAATGTTTAGTGATACCTCATGACAAGCTTGTTCAGTTTCCAGATTTAAAAAAACATCTGTAGGTAGGGTGGGGAACAGGGCATGTAAGCCTACTTTTAAACCAATCTCTTGTGAACTTCCAATTCAATAGGAAGAGAAGATTTAGTTACTTTAACAAAAATAAATAAATAAATAAAAGAAGTTTTTAAAACACACACACATAAAAACAACCCAGCACCCACAGGACAGCCCATGCACCTTACATACTCTACATCCACAAAGGAAGCATACAAAGTATTTGACTTCCCACACTCAATCAAAACCATATTATATAACAGTTCCCTCTCACTGACCCATCCTCCCCAGTGTTTACAAACATATGCCTTTTTTTCCCTTAGATATGATACAGAAAATATTTATTCTTTCTCAATTAAACTGGATTTGAATAAGAACAGCATCTGTACTTGAAACCTGCCTTCATCATATTAGCACTAGCTGATTTTAAACATGAAAATCCCCAAATGTTAAAAAAAAGCTGAAGATGTAATTTGACTCACCATCATTCTAACATCACTCCTTTTGCATCTTTAAAAGCCAAGCAAATGGGTTAGTTACAAGCCAGAGAGCAAGAAATAGTTTAATTAATATTCAGATTAATTCTAAAATTTTAGAATTTGCTACTATTCAGCATGCCAGTTAGTGAACAGAATAGGAAAAAAATATTTCAGTTATCTATTTCTCACTGTAGATTTCCCCCATCTAAACTGCTACCAGAGTTTCCCAACCCAAGGAAATATCAAAACAACAGAGGGGCAGATTTTGCTAGAATCACAAGTCTTCCACTACAATAAATGCTATGAAGAATTAACATCACCTCTTCAGAGGAAACAAAACAAAAAAGGATGGGCGTAACATCCTGAGGTGTTACATTTGTCCTAAAACAGTCAGATGGTGCCACTGGTCAGCGGGACCAGTAGCACAGAACAGGGGGGTCTGGAGCTGCAGACGTATTTCAGCGAGAGCTCAGACTCTTCCTGACTCAGAGACACATGAATTGACGCCCTTATCTGCCCTCTCAGTGAGAGATACAATTATTTTTTAACCATATCCATAATTAATCCCTTAATTAGAAGATAAGCCTTGAATATCACCTACCATTTAGTGGTTCTTCTACAGCTTTCTGCAAAACATTTAAAAATATATATATGTATAAAATGCCTTCATGTCTACTTTTGGCTCGCCACAGTTAAATTACTCTAATTGACATATACAGTAAGTAGTGATTCTACAAAAATCAAGAAAGCTGAATGTTAATAGAATTGATGACTAGAATTTCCCCCCAAAACTGAAAGTCAATAACCACATTCTCCAGATTATTTCTCCCTGCTGTGATTTTTTCCTCAGACGAAATACCTCTAGGTGGCAGCAGAAGGTACGGAAATACTACTTTGAACCTCTAAAACATACCGGATTATTTCTGTGATTCGATCAATAGTTAGGAAAAAAACAGCATGACTAAAAAAAAAAGAAGTAGTCAAGCAATCAAGTGTAATTTCCTCAGATGGAAAAACAGCACAGTTGTGCATTTAGTCTGGTAGGCAACCATCAGAAATGCAGGCAAGTTAGCAATTGGTTAAGATTGGCAGATGTCAAAATATGCACCTTTTCCCCCTCAGCCTCAAGAAAATATCAAGCACCATTTTGTAAGCATGCCCCACGGTCAAAACAAAGCCCTCCACCGACAGTAAGTGTTCCTTAGTCTTTAGATTACACAGAATAAAAGTATTTTCAAAATTGCTTCACACCAGTTTGGTGCCTCAAAGTACAGCAATATATGCTGAACAGCCCTCGATGGAAACAAGCATATGAACACAATTTCCACCAGGTCTATCTGAAGTTCATGGGCACAAATCACTGTCACCCGAACTCCTCTGACACACCACTAACAGAAACCACAAGAAACGTGTTTTTAGAGGCAGAGCTTTCCAACAATTTCAGTTTTAGACATTTCTTCAGATTTTGTTCCCATCTCCAGTTCAGAGGAACACGATGTTCACAACCACATAATGAATTACGTCCATTTCTTTATTTGTCAAACCCTTGCTGCGGTGTAAAACCTTATGCAGAGGACAGCTCAAAGAGAAAGGAGTTCCACAAAGGGTGTTATTTAGCATGGTGATTTGTACACCAAAGCTCATTTACAGGGAAAAACTAAGGGAAAAAAGCTCATTGTAATGAGCTTTGGGAACCTCCTCTCCTCTTTTCCTTGTTTAAAAATATGCATTTTTTAAAAGTTCCATGGACTTATATTTCTCTAAGTAAAGAGGCCAATCCTCTGAAATATTATTCCTTAACATGGAAATGGAGAAAAAGCAAAGAATAAATGAGTAAACTTATCTCTGTTGTCAGCTCTCCTACCTCACTAACAGAAACCATCTTTCTTCAACAGCTGGTCTCAGGCCAGACTGAAAAGGAAACCTGGGAGTGTGTCTCAGACAAGGGCTGGCATCCACAAAAGTGGGCTGACTTAGTATTTGCCATGCTCCCCTGCTGCAACAAAGCTTTACTGATATTTTACATCCACGCCGTCTTTGCTTGCTTCTCTATAACTTCAGCAATCAGGCAGTTCACATTCCTCACATTCCTGGATCACCAGGAAGTACTGCCTAACTCTATGCAAATTACTGTTTCAGGAATGATTACTCTAGAATTAAGAGGAAAAAAAATGTGTGAAAAACTTGGATTTTTTTGTAAGTGCTTTTTCATTTGTTCTGTGTGACCTAAAGACAAACACTGCTTTCAGTTACCCTCATCAAATTAAAGGGCATTAAAGGAAGTTAAGAAAACCAGAGAAGATCAAGGCTATGGCATTTGTATAGCTGGGAATTCAAGATAACTTTAAATGGTTCTGTTGTAAAAGACCATTGGGAGAAAAAAAAAAAAAACTTAAGTCCCTGTCATAAGCCACCTATATACAAAACAACAAAGAAACGGTACTCTGCACTCACCTCAACGAGAGAAACATTAACCAAAGGTCTTTATTAATTCATGTCTAAGAGTACACTGCAAGGACACCAAGCTTCCGTTCACACCCACCGCCTTTGTGACAGCCCTTCAAACCCCGAGCACAACACGTGGTACGGGTGGCAGTTACAGCACCAGAGACGCACTCCAGAGGGACAATGGAGACCGACTCACTCAACACTGACATCTGTTACACAGCCAGAACTTTTGCTTGCTACCAACCTGGTCTGAATTCGAACTAGTGAAGAAAGGCTCAGTATCTCACTAAAATCCCCTGAGCCATCTAGTCACCCCAAATTTATTAATTTTAAGCTTACCCTTGGAGTTTGATGATCTTTCATTCTGGAACCTAAAACAACAACCAATAAGAATGAACAAATGATCAACCAAATGAAAACATCTACCAATCTAACTTGGAAGAGTAGCAACACAAAACTGCAGCTTCCTCTATCCCTGTCTAATACTAGCTCTACATTCTAAAAGCCTCTAAGCACTCCTGTGTTTAAGAACTAAATACTTTTGTGCAACCTGCATTATCTCACTAAAGGCACTGAGCTCTCAAAATGAAGTACCCTACGCCCTATTCTTTGTGCTCATCCACCCAACGTCAATAAAAATTACTATTATTACTGTTCAAAGGCTTGCTTCACATTTTGATGCTTCATCTCAGTTATCAGATAACAGCCATTCTGCCTCAAATTCTTCTTTCATGGAAATCCTCCTGGTCCCAGAGTCTCTTCCTTCTGGCCATGCCCACGCATGGTGTGCACATACCGAACTGGGAATCCTGCATAGCTCAGAGCAGACTGCGGGCTGAGATGCCTATGAAAGTCAGCTCGACTCTGGAAGCAATGCACCCTCAGTTGTATGGCTCTGTGTCCAAACTGAGAAGCTGTTTGAAGAGCCTCCTTTCATAGCTTCAAGCAAATAAAGCTGCTCTGCTCTCTCACACCCAGCTCAGTAAGTCCACACAGTGTTAAGCTGTGGTGTGCCACCACATTCCATCTCCCAGTGCTGATGTGCTTGTTGCCTACTTAGCAGGCCTGACTGGATTTTACACCTTCAGGTCCTTCCTCTTTTTGAGATCTGGTGAACAGACCAGTTTCTGAAACAAAGCGTTGCTATTCTTTGCTCCTGGCTTTTAAAATGAAGCATAGGAAAAACAGGATTCACCAAAACAAAAAGGTCTTCATTCAAACTGCTCTTTCTTCTATAGCCTGTGGAAGTCATTAGCAGGTTTTTGCTTCTCTGAGTTCATACTCTGCATGGATCAACAGAAAGCTGTTGTCTGCAGCACCCTGTAACTCACTCATGAAGCCCTTGAAATTCTTTAGCTATTTCAGTCCTAGCCTTCAGCTAGGCAACTGTGTAAATTCAGACCTTAAGCTGAAATGTTTGTCTTACAGCTGAAACACTCTCCCTTAGGAAACCCAGCTCTGTTATAATAAGCTATTTTTTTTTTTTCCTCAAGATTCCCCACAGATTTTGTGAAACAAAAGCCAATATATATGATCAGCTCTTCAGTAATCACTTTTTTTTTTTTTTTAAACCCACATAATTGTGAAATCTAAAATAAATAAAATCAACACAGGACATTAGATGCTACTTACAACTATAGAGATAAGCCAGAGCAAGAAGATCCACAACAGCCATAATAACTAAGCCAGCAATCACAACAGACAGGAAGACTGGAGGACAAGCTGTTAAAAAAAAACAAACAAGCAAACAGATGCTGTATCAGCTGACAAGCAAAAGCACAAACTTTTGAGATATAAATGAATACTAGAGTAATAAGCTCAACAAAACCAGAAGTGATTAATTTCTTTCAAACCTCTCCCCAAACTACTTTTGCATCTTTTTCTGTACATGCTCTTTAATGATACGAAGGCATTTATTAATTTATCCTGAAAACAGTTTAGCTGTCCTACTCTAGTGATACTCAGTCTTTATTTACATTTTATATTTAACCTTACATCTTCAGTTCCAATTTTCCCAACTATAATTGCATTAGATTACAGAACACTGTTCTTGATAAAACATGGTAAAAATGGTCTTTTCCTTTTTTTTTTTTTTTCCTTTTTCTTCTCTCCAGTTTTTCCCTTTACATACGAGGATAGCCTGAGGCAAGTCCACCACAGCTAACAGGAATGCTCCAAGTTTACAAAGCAGAAACTGGCAATTACAAGCTACCCAGAGTTTGTTACAGGAACTCCCTTGCTCTCTGATCCGTATTTCTAGGGCCTTAAAGTCACTGCAGCTACCTGTGAAGTGATCCTAGGACGAGCCCTTTCTACTCAGACTTTAGGGTCATTGAACTCAACTTGCAAAGACAGCTAACATTTGCCTTGCATGACCTGTGAAAAGGTCCCACTGGAAAGAGTGTGACTTCCCCTCTGAGCATAATCAAGCTGCAACCTCCACCCCCCATTTCTGGATCACTCTAAAGATAACACCTGAATAGAGATCTCCCACCAGTTTATTCTACTGTTACATACTACTTGACAATACTTGGGTGTCCCTCACAAATACTTCTGTAAATACCAAATGAACAGAACACTCAAATCAGAGCTCCACTGAAAGCTCCACCATTTCACTCAGAATGAAGAAATCTTTAGAAACTATTGCAAGGAGAAACATTTTTTCTTAAATCTCCAAACAAGTAAATTATAAAAATGAAAAATGTCTTCAAGAGACAGTAAGTTAGATGTACAAGTTGAATGAACCCGAATACCTATGCTACAACTAAATATAGTGCCAAGGACGGCAACTCCTGAATTCAGCCTTTTCCCTGTTGCTGGGTGTTCTGGTGGTGGTATGGGGTGGGAGGACAAAGGAAAGGTCCAAAGTAGAGAAGGGGAACTGCTGTGCACTGTGTTCAGTAGGTGCTCCTCTACATCAGTGACTTTTTTTTCCAGAGCTAACACACAATTCCAGTCCCCATCAGACTTAAATGGTTCAAGAACGCTTCCAAGCTCAGTTTCCATATTTGCCTTCTGAGGCTATTCAGTGACAGAACTCCCAGCACTTCAGTTGTCACTTGCATACGAGCAGAAATTAACAAGCGATTTCTGATTGATTCATTGAACTTTAGGAAGTGGTTGCAAGTCTGTTTGGGATTTGGTTTGTTTCTAACTACATTAAGGCCCAGTAAAAACAACAGTTATAAAGGTCCATGTTTGTTTTAGGTGATTCTTCAGCATGCAACTGTTGCAAAAATTAAACAATTTAGAAAATACTTTCTAAAGCAACTGCTCATAGAATGCATTCAGGCTGGATACAGTCATCCCAATGAAACTGACAATGCAATAATGCCTTTGGGCTATTCTCCCTTCACCAGATAAAAGAGCACTAACACAGAAGCCCTGTTTACACACATTACTTACTAATACTCAATGCAGTGAAGCTATTTTCACAGGATTTGTGTGTTAGAAATAAACACCAGGCATAAACAAAAGTAAGAAGATGCCTTTTAGAAGATGAAGCGCTTACCTGAGACAGACAGTCCAAAACCAATCAAAGCAACTACAAAACCCAACATCTCAAAACCTATCAGAAAATATCCTTTGTGTGTCAGATCATCGAAAACTGGAAAAGAGAGAAGAAAAAAAAAAAAATGACATTTTTAAAGATCAGCTACAGAGATATGAATGGTAGATCATTCACATGAAGAACATTCAGGTTCTCTTAAATTTCAAACTCACACAGCTGCTGCAGTAACAAAAACTATGCAAGTCTCTCAGGGCTCCTGCCTAACGTGTATATGCCACAAAAAATATATAAACAAACCTTAAGCAGAACAAGGAAACATACATTTGGAGAGTTGTCTGTTCCTTCCAGTCTCAAGACTCAAGAAGGAAGAGCAGAAATCATTCAGATGCCCTACTCTAAATCTCATTTTTGGAACAGGTAGTTTATGCACCTTCCCTGAAGCAGCTTAGCCAAACAAACCCAGGTTAAATGCTTTGAGGCACTGCAAAGATCGGGAAGCTAGCAAGCCACCGTAAAGTAGTAAAATAGCATACAGTTTATGTGAGTTGGGGGGCAGTCCTTGGTTTTTCTATCAGTATGTTCCTGAGCTGATGAACAAACAGATACTCACCCATTTTAAACATAGAGTACTGAAGCGCAATCAGTATCATAGGAGACAGGACAATGAAAGCAAGGCCAACTTGATTCATGGTAATATTGCCATCTGCAAACAGTTGTACAGAAATTAGTGAAACAGAAATCCCTGGTTTGAATAAAGCAAAAGCAATAAAACAGCACCATCAAATTTTCAGGGTCCCAAAGAATCCCCCAAAAGTCCTTCCCTAGCCCCTAATATTCAGCCAAGTGGGCGGCACAGAAAACAGAAACCAATTTGGAGCCTGTATCTCCCTAGGACCATCTAGGAGGGCCCGACATTCACAGTGCTGTTTCTGCTCAATTCTATAGTTCTCTTCATCTTAAAACTAGCGGCAATTAAGAGGTGGTAACTACCTCTGCGTGACAGTATGGAAGAGGTCGGTTTGTGCTCTTATTCCCTTAAACTAGGGAGGCAATTTAATTACACTTACCTTGGACAAAAAGAACAACAGCGACGACAGCAATAGCTGTGAAGATGCAACACCCTGCAACGTGCTTTTTCTTCTTCTGTACAGTTTCATATCTGAATGCTTAAAAACAAAATCAAGAGAAAGGGAAACTGATCAGACATACAGATTCTCTCACAAAAACACAGATTTAGTAACTCGGACTGCTGTCCTAAACAAAGAAACAAACCCCTAAGGTTACAACTAGGATTATCACCAGAGGTTCAGCTGCTTTCATTGCTCGATATGGTCGGAATGGCTTACTCATAAAAGAAACCTGGCACTGATGTTTTAGTCAAATCCTTAATTCCACCTTCCACACAATTTAGGTGCAATGTTACCAAAATAACTCTGGGACACAGTACAGGTTAATTCAAGGAAATGAATTATTGATATTTAAAGAATGCTACAACAAATTTGTTTCTCAGGTGAATGTCAGACATGGATTCAGAAACTCTTCCCAGTGGCACTGTGCAACCTTAGATGTGCCCCAGTGTGATGGCCCTGTCTCACCAGAATGCTTTGAGGACCAGCAGGCTGCAGTGATCTACCTATAGCTGCCATCACAGCAGTGGCTGATTCCACTGGAGGGTTTCAAACCATCAGCACCTTGGGAGTCTTTGGAAAAAAAAGGAGCAGTACAAATATGGCATCATACAACTAGCCATGTTTGTCTGCACGCTGCCTTACGCACTGCTAGAACTAAGACAAAAAAGGCAGACCTTGCTCCAAGCTTGAAAATTCATTTACCAACAATCCTGGTGGATGCTGAAGTCAATAACCAGTCGCAGAGAACAAATACAGTAAGCAACTTTGGCAGGAACAACAAGGGGCATGTACAGAACTACCATCCTGCTTACAGGCACTGCGTTACAACAACAAACAAATCATACTACTGGGATACAACAAATATTTAGAGGGCACACTTGACAAAATCTTTCATAGCATCTTGTCTACAAGGAGGGTTACAGAATGTTCTCCCTTGTAACTAAAACTCTTTCATTACGTTCACTCCAGCTAACAGAACAGGACCGCAGTCACACTAAGTACTACGACCATTTAATCCAGCAACTAACTTGGAACAGTAATAGCAGTAACAATAAATAAAATAAATACTGCATATCCATACTAGAAATCCACATTTTTTCCAAATTATATATATGCTTGACAAGGAATTCAGGACACAAAGGTAAAATTAAGTAATGGATGCACGATACTCAATTCCTAGAAGTTAATCCTGAAGGAAAACCAACCCAACCAAAAAAAAAAAAAAAAAGCACTAACTCCACCTCCATCAAAACTTACATTCTCAAGTGTCACACAAAAAAAACAAGCCCAGTTTAACAAACACAAATGTTCCAAATGTATTTAAAGGTATACTGTAGATTCACAGGTTAATTAAAATACCGCAAGCTAAAGGGACAAAAAAAAAAACAGTACGTACACCCACATTTAATTAGCTGGAGGTAGCGGGATTGCTTTTCCCCAGAGAAGTCAGAGCTTGCAGTAAAGTGCAGAGCTGCAATAAAAGCCAAGTAGCTCAGCTGACTCCTGTAAAACGAGTGTGCTTCTCCATGGATACACAGCCACGGCTATCCCAGGGCAACTATTACTTTGCTCTCAAAACAGTAAAAATGTGCCAGTTCTGGTACAAATGACAATTCCAGAATGTAGCAGAACAAATCAGAGTTCTAAACCATTATAAATAATAATGAAAACATCAGGAATCTAATACTCTGGAAATAAAATCATAAAAATCTATGTCATTTTCGACCTTGGAGCACAGACGGTCCTCTGAAGGCTCACTTATCACTTTCAGAGGTTTGTGAAAAGATAATAAAGGAAATCGAAGAGAGATGACTGAATGCACAATGTGATTACCATGGATCACCCTGTGCGACCTCCTTCCCTTTCTTATGGGCTTGACAAAACACAAATCTACTGATGGCAAAAGGCTGAGAAAGCTCCAAGATTGATGTAACAAATTACACCACAGGGACCTATCTGAACTGACTGGGACATAAGCGCTCTCTGCATCGCGTACATGTCGGACACCACTGTGTGCAGAATGCCCCCGGATGTCTGACACTGGTGAATGCATTGTCTCTGAAAACATTTAACAAAATCATTGATGTCAGCATTAAATTATAACTCAGTCAGTACCAAGAAACTAATGTACAGTTTTACATGAAGAGAGCACGATCTCTCTCTAATATTGATTTTATGACCATAAAATGAAATGTATTTCTGCTTCTAATCATCCAATAATGTCACAGTGAACTGACAGTGAACAAAGGCTTCCTTGTTTTAATCAAGGGCAGTGACATTATCAGCAAAACCCTGCACAACTTCCACACGTGGAGAAAAGGGCATAATTTTCAACAGCCCTGGCAGAAGAAACACCACCACACAGCAGACTAGCTCTCTAGACACAGACCTTTTAGGCTACACACCCCATCTACAAAGTCTTACGGCTGGTAAGTACCTTCAGTTCAGGAAGCAATCCCTGGCCTCCAAGTGAAGGAGAGCAGGCTGGTCCAGATCCCGCTGCTCAGGGCTAGAACCCCATAACAGAACACTTGCACCCACGTGGTCTAAGTTTTGGCATCAAGCGGCACATTGAAGCCTCAAATCACAGACCTCACTGACAAGGTCTTGTGCTTTTTTTTCTGCCCACAGTTCAAAGGTCCCAAACTCTGCAAATGCCTGGCTTTTTGCAGCTTGATGCCAAAAATGTGCATGACATGCCCTTGAAAGGGCGCAAGTCTGTTGAAAAGCAAAACAGAAGGCTACACAGGGCACAAGAGCATAGGTTGGTGTAAGTGACGGTGCTTGATAGGAACCTGACTGAGAACTGTAACCAAGTTAAATCTGTAAAGGTGTCAGCTGATCCAAAAAGCAATCCTAGAAATGAATGCAAATAAATAACACAGCATGGATGACAGGAGAGGATTCCAGAGCAAACCAAATTCTAGATTATTTGATAAAACAGACACACTGCCCCGCTGTGTATTATCTGAATCAATTCCACCACGTCCTTTTAAATGCAAGCACCACCCTTCACCCAGCACAGATGCCTTTATGTAAGTGTTTTGAGGACAAATCAATAGCTGCAAAGAATTAGAGTCCGTACTCACCAATAACACCTATCTGAGCCCAGCAAAAAGCAATGATTAAGAACAGCAATGCCGCCATGACACCACTTTCCACTAGGTCGAACGGTCGTTCTAGAGAATAAACAAGGAAAAACAGTAAGAAGTAAACAAAGATGAGATTACTAGCTTTGCATTTCGTGCTTCTTTTAGGCTACCCTCTAGAATGTTCGAGACAGTATTTAATAGCTAGCCTGCTATAGCTCTTACTGCTATGAAAGCCATGACTTCCACCTATGTGATTTTCACTCTAATCGTGTGTGACAACCTGTTTTTTCAGTATTTCTACTCACTGTAACACTTCCACACTGAAGGTCTTAACCCCCAACGCAGGCGAGGACATGTTTATAAGGCTGCGTGACAGCGCAAGCCAGCTGGCTTGCTTGTGGAACTGGCAAACAGCACAGCAGCTCAGAGAAATGCTGCGTTTAGGCTGACCAGGGAAGTTGGGCAAGATGTGAAAGGCCCAGTGTGACGTCTCCCCGGCTGTTCTACTCTATTCCCTACTGCTGTAACTCCTGAATATCCAGCCGAGTGATAAGGAATCCAGGAAGCAGCCTAAGTTAGAGGAAAACATGGCTTTGTTCATTTTAGAAGTCACGCATTTTCACTTTTGCCTTCCCAACATAGAATGGTTTGGGTTGGAAGGGACCTTAAAGATCATCTAGATCATCATCCATGTAGCTATCTTCCGCTGCGCCGTTTGGATGCCTGAGGTTGTTCCGTCACTCGTGCTGTGAGATCACGGGAGCCACCTTCCAACGTGCCATTGTTCTGAGAACATCACTGAACTGGAAAAGACGGCTGATCCTGGCACCTCTGCTCAGAGCGTCACTGGGACTTGCACAGGGAAATCCAAAGTTGTCTTTTCTTACATGATAGTCGCCACTGTTCCTCTGCCTCCATGCTCACTTGCAAAGAAATTATTAATCTTCATTGAGATGCTGCATACTCCTTGCACTTACTCTCCATATCCATTTCAAAACTCTACCTGCAGCTCCAGAAACATGGGATTAAGTAGCAATATCTCAAAACTTTCAATGTCGAGTAATACCTTGAGGACAGTCTGAAATTCACGAATTCCAGAGAATAACTTTAAATAGAAATTAACGATTTCCATTGTACATAATTATTTTGGTTCAACTTTTCTGCGAAAGACAAGATTCACGTTTCTAAAGCAACACTAATACCTAACAGGAAGGAAAGCATTATTTCATGGCAAGACAACACTTTTCCACACAAAATCCTCATTTTCATCCCTTCCCCCCTCCACCAATGAACAGTACTACAAGCAAAGCTGCATCACAGTTTTTGCAGGTTGTTTGAAAAAGGATGATGAAATTCAGCATGTGAAAAGCAAGCAAGAGGTGCACATTTCAGGACCATCTTTTCCCTAGAAAGCCTTCTCTTTGCATTTGACTTTTTCCAAAGTTTTGTTTAAATCAGCCTTAAGGCTCACATTCCAAAACATTTCTCATCCAGTATCTACATCCACATCCAGCCCAACGAAATAATTCTTGCGGTGGCAGTTCTGTGTTTTACTGGAGTTTTATCTGCTGCAATCCAGCACAATTCCCACAATGCCAAGGAGCGGCACGCGTTGTCTGTACACATGCCTCTATACTATGATGTTGCCACAGGGTATTGCCCCACGTTGGGTGCCAATTATGGGAGATCAAACAGCAAGGCATTCATAGCAAGGTAAAAGGCAGCAAAAAGCAAAAAGCCAAAAGCAGCTTATTGTGCAGTTGTTTTGACTATATATCCCCCCCAAGCGACCACGCGGTCTACAAAAATAAAGTGCTCAGTTACAATTGAGTGCTTTGAAAGTACACCCCCTAGCTACCACATTTGATTGGTGCCTAACTGACCAACCCCGTTGTCCTTCAGTAGCATCTTGCAGTTGTTTTCCAAAATATGATTTCCTTATTTTGTTGTGCAGGAACGTCCTTGAGAAAGCTGGGCTGTTCACGAGCTTGGGTTGCTCACATGCTTGTTGCTCTGTAAGAAATGCTCTGCAACAACAGGGAACGTGCATGTGGTGACAGACGGTGCATCTCCCAATGAAAGAGGATTTGCCTTGAAGCGATGATCTGCTGTTGGTAACAATGCCACCATGGCAGCAAGGGGCTTCAGCAGAAACCCAGGGCAAGTGGCATTGGCATGAGCCCTCAAACCAAGCACAAACCAGAAGAGCAAGCCCTTAGCCTTCCGGTGCCAATAAGCACACTGTTTACTACCAGCCTTAAACTGTACTCTCCTGCTAAGGCACGACAAATGTCTCTTCAGAAATATCTAGCACTCCTAATTCAGCAGGACTGCAGACCACCTTCCGAAGCCGGCTCCGCAGCCAGTACCACCTTACAAAACCAAGGGAAAGGCAACACAAATAACAGTGCGGGAAAAGCTGAGCAGGCACACAGTTTTGCTCTTTGCTGAAAGAAATCAAAGCCACTGGGACAGGACTCCAAGGATGGAGCACTGCGATACTGTAGCCAAGAGAGTGCATGGAAACATAGAATGGTAGACCATGGATGCTATGAAACAGTTACTGCTTTCTGTCCCTTGGGAGTCATACAAAAGATACCCTTAAAACAAACACAAGGAAATCACCAAGATGCTACAGGCAGAGACATGGAGGAGTATCTGTCAACTTTCTTAGCACAAAAAGAAGCCTAATTTATTGCATCGTTTAAAAGACAACTCTTTTGCTTCATTTGTGTTTTGAGAAGAAGAGACTAATATTGAATAATAACTTCAATGCACAATTGCCAGTCTTTGGATAACCAAATCCTGCAGGCAAGTGCTTGCTGTAAAGGAGCTATTCATGAATTGAAAGCATCTGCAAACAGACTTGCAAACTGAGAAGTAGCCCCACTTCCAGGCGGCATTACCAGGAGTTCTGAACTCAGAGAAGCAGCCATGAAGCCTGGAATCTGCTAGGATATCAGCATGCAACGTGGGACCACCAAGCACGGCCAAGTCTGAGTCTAAAAGCACTTTGTGTGTGGAGATGCTTGCAATATTGCTGGCACACGCAACACGCAAGTGAGAGAAACAGCTGAACACGTTTTCTTGCTAATACGTTTGCATGAAGCCAGGGCTTCACAGAACTCAGGTAAGCTCCTGGATAAAGGCATTGTTTTAAAAGCCGATATAAGAAGTCAGCTCCACGTTAGTGAGAGACTTGAGACTTGGCAGGGGGAACCCACATGTTAAGACAATGCTCTTGTACAGTCACTCTCCTGAGAAGATACTTGCTCAGGAAGAAGTGTGGCCAAAGACCAGGGCACTGGCAAAGAAATCTTGCTCACTCTGCTACCCGCTTCCTATGTGCATGCACGCTTTCTGTTGAGTGAAGTGGAGAACAGTTGGTTCCTATAACACTGTCTCTGTAGAAACAATTGCGATGTATCACTAGTGACAGTGCGAGCTCGCTGCTCAGAAATGGCATAGCGAAGACCTGTACAAGATGTCCATTGCTCGCGAACCCTGCTCAAAACTCCCTTGCTGTACTTCCTCATCAGGAGTCTCTCTAAAACCCTTCAGAGCAAACACCAAAAGATGATGCATAAGATCTTACATATTGAGCAAGCGACTGTTTTACCTTCAGTTAAACCCTCAAAGACAAGAGTAAGTTTTAAGTTTTCTATCATATTCTCTAAAAGCTAACATGAGCTTGCAACTATAAATTTGTCACCAACCACATTTATCCTCTGGTGTTGGGGTAATATCCTCGCCGCAACTGTCAACTAGAAAACGAAATTAGAAAAGTTGCATCAGTTTCCTGCTTTGCAGACTTTATATCTCTTCCAAAGTTCTAAGCACAGAGAAAGGCTAAAAAATACAAAACCCACCAAACAATACAACTGCATCCTGCATCATATGCAATGTTTTTATTAAACATTAAACTGACTTTAAGTGGAAAAAAAAAAAAAGACAAAAAAATTGGTTTGAAAAAAGTCACCTAAACAGAAGACCCAGTGTTCAGTAACCCTGAACATTGGCCCAGCTTACTGGCAAATGGGCCTGGGTTCTCCCGGCTTCTCCAGCCTTACCTCTTCTCCTACAGCTCAGCTCTGAAAAATGTAAACAGCCCCAAAAGGCTGAGTGAGGAGGAAGCAGTAACAGAAGAAGTTGCCTACTGTTCTTCCTCTGTTTTTGCAGTGCTCGAAGGACTGAACGATTTTGCAGCATTCTCACTGTCAGTGGCTGTGCCACTCTGTCTGTTTCAGGATCACACCTCTGTTCTGCAGTGTACATGATTAACTCTTTAACTAGACCCAACTGTGAATTACACAGATGTCTGCAGCAGGACACAAGTAGCATCTGTTTGCTATTCAGATAGTTTAATGACAAATGCACAGACTAAGAGCAAAAAAACATCCTAGGACAACTCTGTAGCGGATGCATAGGACTCCACATGCTGTGTACATGTAACGTGTTCAGGTCTGAGAAACTTTCCAGAAGCAAGAATCAAGCCTGCTGCGCAGAACAGAGCAGCAACGCAGACATGCCCAGTGAAACGGCCACTGCTGCACCATATCGGACAGACTGCACGTGCATAGCAGATACCGTTCTGCAACAGCTAAGGCACTAGAGCACAGGGGTTGCCTCTGGCAGGAGACGGCAAAATGGCTTGAACAAGAAATTCATCGCTTAGTCACTGTTGTTTCAGTCTAACATCTTCTGTCCAAAGAAGACATTTAATGCTAGACAATCCTAACAAGTTGCCGCCTAGTAGCAGCATTTTCAGCGTCACTGAACAACAGGGTGTCTTTCACCCAAGCTTTAGAACTAACAGAAATTTTGCATAAGAGCTCTATCTGCAATTTTCTCAATGCAGCTGAAGATTGCAAGATGTAATTCATTGAACAAAAGATCTCTGCTGCCACTCTCACGGATGTATACATCCCAGCATTGCAAAGATATTAAGAATATCTTTCAGTAAATAACATGAGGGTGCTGAAAACATCACCAACTATACAACCTAACAGATGTGGGAAAACAGACTTTATTGTATCAGACAAATCATCTTTGGTCATTATTACAGAATGAAGAATGTGTACAGATCTTTCCTACAAAGGCACTCCCCTCTAACTTAATAGAGCTAACACACAGTAGCCTTGAAGTTAGAAGGCCTGGATGCCACACTCTCAGTACTTTCCATTCCAAGCAGCAATACTGTCACAGTTATTATTTTCTCTTTCCCATAAGATCTTGCTTTTCTCTCCCAACAGGTTCTTAAGAAAAAAAAAAAAAAATGGAGACAACTCACCTTTGCGGGTTATAAGTTCAAATTTTATTTCTCCTTCTCTGTTTAATTCTGTTACTTCACAACTGTAATTTCCATCACTCACTTCTGCACTTTTAACCTGCAGCGATGCAACACCCCTTGATAAATCCCGCCGAGATAGAAAGGCAGCTGATGGAACTGTTTGATTCGTGTAAATACGCTGGCTTTCTCCATCAAAAGAAAAAAGTAATTTTCCTTCTTTTTTCCATGAAACATACATGAAAGTGTCATTATTCTCCCTTAGGTTAGTCACGTGGCAAGGTAGAATGGTAGTTTCGTTACAGGAATCTCTCACAACAACACCTACAGGGCTGATCACCAGCTGGGCGGAACCTGGAATGATAATGAAAATGGACATGTTCAGAATTATTTCAGAATATACAAGAGAAAAAGAAACTGAGGGGAGAAAAAAAAAAGAATTACTACACGTGACTTGGGCAAACAAAACCTCTTCTGCAAAAATAAACCTTTGGACTACCACTTGGACACTTCCCCTAAAATGCCATACAGAGAAACACTGCACTGAGGTCTGGTTTCTGTAGAGCACGCACCTAACACCAACCACGAGGAGTCCCATCAATGTTCCAACTTCTGCTGCTGATCACGCAGCCACCCAGAAGTGGAAGCATGGTGCCATCAGCTGCACACAAGCATCCTTCACAGCTCGCTGAGGGCATGGGAAGGATTTCTACCTCCATGCTTTTGAGAGAAGGCAGGCAAGGCAGCATTTTAGGAAAAAAAAAAAAAAAAAAAGGAAAAAGTCTTGTCATCTGTTCCTTCTCATCTCTGAAGGTGGAGCCAAATGCCTGCAGAGTTAGAGCATTTCTTTCACTTCCCTTTTCCTTCCCAGTGAAAGAGGTACACACAAAATTACATATATTTATTTCTTTATCATTGTAACAATAAAGTTCCCGTATTACAAGCCATTGTAATTAAAGCTTCTAGCAATGGCATTTGATTGGCGGTAATGAAAAGCTACCAGTGTGACCATGCTGCCACTGCTATTTCTAACCTTTTTTCCCCAGTTTTTTTGCACCATAATTCTAAAAGAGCATCACTGACCGCTGTTTCAAGACAGACCTAAATTCAGTGCTGAGGTTTGATCTGAAATGAAGATCCATTCACCAGCTCTCGAGAATAACAGGAAGCATACCACCAGCATTAAAATTACACTGGGAATCAGCACAAAGGTTAATTAAATTAGCTAGACTGCAAAGTATGAAGGCTTTGAATCCTTTATTTATTCTCTGATCTACTCGCTGTGTTGCATTTTTTAAACTGTACCTCAAAAACATAACAAAAGCAGAAAGACAGACCGTACCCAAACTGAAACCTAGGGACTAGTAAGAGAACGTTAAAATTGCTTCTAGAGACCCCACAAAGAATAAATGCATACAATTAAAAGTCTTAGTGCTTCAACAGTTCTTCCAGAAACTGCTTTCAGATCTGCTTTATTTTAACCCCTCTGTGAAACATTTGTGCATCTTTAAGCAGATAAAACCCAGCCCTCTTGAAGGCACTGTAACGAACTGACCACGATTTTCTCACCAGGGAAGCGGAGGCCGGGGGGAGCGCGGAGCAGGCTGCGGCCGGATAAGCAGGCAGGCGAACGGCCGCGGGCACCGGCCTCTCCAACCAAACCCGGCTGCTGCAGCAGCAGCAGCAGCGGACGCTTCGCTGCCACGGCGCTGGGCAGAGCCTGCGGCCGGCCGCGGGTGACGCGCGGCAGCTCCCCGCAGCCCTCCCGCAACAGCAGGAAGCGGCAGCACCCGCGTGCGGCGGCGTTCTGCCGGCAGGGGACTGCTAGCTGGGCTCCAGCCGTCAGATCCTCACAGATCACCACCAGCTCGGACACGGGGAGGGGACAGTTCCGCTGCTTCCCACAGGGGCCCCATCCTCGTAAGGCTGTTTCAGACGGTATTACAAGCAGCGCAAGCTCGGGA
>VXAV01003981.1:185144-195491 GCA_013399715.1 Alectura lathami
TTTTTTTTTTTTTTTTTTGCATAAAGTGTTTTTCCAGCATATTCAGCGGACTTTGCCTTCCTTCTCCACCTCCTCCTCTTCTCCTTCCATTCACTGTTTCCTTTACTTGTGTTGACTCCCTCCAATTTTTTCTCGTTACTTCTTTCCACTTCCACTTGTGGCTTTTGGACACCAAAGGTAGTTCTGGTAAACGCAAGCTTAGTTTGGAGAGTGTGTGTGAGATGGAATTGCACATGTGTGCTGGGGAGAATGTACAATGATTTATGCCAGCTTATGTTCAAGCTGTAGCAATCTGTTCTCCCCATACTTGCTGCCTTTTCCCATCTTGCTGCAAGCAAGCTGTTCATTTTCCCTGCGAACTGTGCTCCTCCCTTTCTTCTTACTCTCGTAGCAAATACACTCCAGTATGTTTGCTCCCTTGCAAATCTCCTCTGCAGTGCCTACTGCCTTCCACCCTTTACACCACAGAAACAGACCTATTCACAGCTACTGATGGCTTTTCCCACGCTGCAGCTTCCCTGTTTCTTTGTTGAGATTGCTTTCTCTATGCCTGCATGTCCAGCTGTTCCTTCGGCTGACCATCTCCTGTCCTCCAAGTCCATCCTCCATGGGACCTATCATGACCAGCATGTCCTTAACTCTGCCTTTGATCACTCCACACACTTGGCACAGTTTCAGGTGCTCTTGCAGCCTCTGTTCCATTTTCTGTTTCCTCCGACACAGAGGATGTGCAGTGTTACTCAGGGCTTGCCACTGACAGCGACGACCTCCTTTGCCTGAAGCAACTTTTCACAGACACCCATTGCCACTTCCTCCTGACAGGGTGACATGTACATCCAGGAACAAGATCTCAAGAACTGAGGAAGAGGAAGGTGCAGTTCAGTAGTATGGGTGCTAATGGCCCCCTCTGGTCACATGGTGGGAAAGGAGATCAGAGGGAAGCTTGAACACCGTTGGCTCATGGGCATCCTGCTAAGTGTAATGCAAAATAGTCACTCAAAATAGCTACCATCACTTGAAAGATGTGACTCATTTTGGCACTCTCGGCTGTTTTAACTGTATTTGTAGAGCTCTAATGACTCAGTGTGAAAACTTGCCTGGAACATCATCACTGCACAGCTTGTGAAAGAGAGGTCAGTGCTAGAATTAGCCCCAAACTGAGTCCACCACAACACTACTTCTAAGAAGACGGTCCTGAATGAAAGGGGACCCTGAGCACTGACAGCTGTATTCCAGTGCAGCGTGAAAAGCACCAAGAAGTGACTTCCAGTACTATCCTGACCAGCCACTGAAAACAGAAGCCTTCTTGTCTGGCTTTTGTTTTCAAATAGCCAATAAGAACTGATAAGCACTGGCACCATTGTCTGTAATAAATGTGTTTTCAACCAGTAGAAGACTGGTGTGTTGTAAACAATTATTGCGTGGAGTAAAGCATAATCGATCACAAAGTACAAGGAAAGACACTTTACCAAAGCGTAGTTTGAAGATCAGGATCTAAAGAATGGGGCTAGCACACTTAAGACAGTGGAAGGGAGGTATCATCATTCTCTGGGATGAAATATAAAATGGAGTGTTGTAAAACAACTTCATATACCTTTATCATTGCTGTGACAGTAAAAATGCAACAAAGTTCTATCGTCTGCTTGTCAGAAGGTCCTCTGTAAGTCATGCAGATACACTGGTATCCAGAATTTCAAATAACTAGAACACAAATGCCATGTTTCTTTTCATGTGCAGACCTATTCTAGTGGTGTGCCCCACTGAGTCTTCTCCATTGCTGTGTTCTTGAAGCTTTATATTGGAGTCACTCGGCTAAAATCAGGAGCAGCAAATTCGGATGTTCAGAGACCCCTCTATTGTGGGGCCATAGGATAAAAGTCTGGGGCCTAAGGGATTATTGTGTCATTCTAAAGACTGTCATATGGCCTCATCTCCTCCCATTTCTCTTCTTCTCACACACCTGGACAGAACACTGCCTGTTCACAAACCACCTAGCCAAACATTATGCTTGACAAAGGTCAAGTTAAGCTGCTTTGCAACTCTGCGTATCATTAGAGTTCTTCAGGATGCAGATATGAATGAAGTTTCTCTGCAGGTGGTTCAGATACAAGGGGGTTTGAAAGCCACAGCACAACAATATCTCCTCCAGACAAAGAAACAAGCAGATCCACCCAGAGTTTTGAGGGCCTTAAGTACAAGGGTCACAGCATACAAGAGACAGACACTAAAGACCTGAAAAGAAAAAAAAAAAAAAAAAAAAAAAAAAAAAAAAAAAAAAAAAAAAGTAATCCTGACTCAGAAGATTGGGTAGCCTGGCCCCAAGAAAAAGTCAAGTGATCAAGTCTACCAAACAAACATGTGAGCAGCTTGTGTGGTTTTTATTCTTTTTGATTCATTCAGGGCACAGAAGCTACTACCTACCTACATCACCACCTTCTCCTCCTCCTTGTTAGAGCAATCAATGAGACACTGAAATCTGATTAGCTGCTTTCAGCAAAAGCGTGCCAAGCACCACGGTGTTCGTCTTCCTTCTGAGAGCAGCCGTAATAGCAGATGGGGTCTGTCCTGCCTTCTACAGCCTGCGAGAGCAGCAGGGTTTTCTTAAACACTTTGCAGAGAAGCTAAGGTATGTATGACGGGAAAGGTAGTGGGTCCTGCTTCCTGCTTCTGATCTCCTCTTGATGCCCACACTGAGATGTCAGCAGGTCTCCCAGCAGTGGCTGCTTACACGTGGCACTCTTAAATTCAAGAGATGCACCAGGTAGCTTCCATCCAGGCTAGCACAAGCTCAGAGAGATTAACTGCATCAGTCACATTCAGGTTGTGTTGTCAAACTTCCCTTTGCAACCCTGTAAGCTGTTGCTGTCAAAATTTGGGACAAACTGCCAACACTGCAAAAGAGTTTCAGAGTTACACTGGTAGCAGTTCTGAGCAAAGAAAGATCTGTGAGCACAACTATGCAAAAGAATGTTCAAAGCCACTCCCCTCCATCGTGCTGCTATGTCAGCACAATCATTAAGTGTGGAACAAACACTAAAAGCAGGCATTTTCACTGAAACTGGAGAAGTGTCATGTAAGTATACAATCCTTGGCTGATAAGCACAGGACAGAATCCGGCCCTGCCTTGCTACCTTACGCTCTTTAAGGTTAACGAGAATTTGTTTTATGCCTACTGTGTTTGGCTCATGCTTGTTATCAGAGCAGTCTCTAAAGGCTTGCAGAAGACTCCAACTACAAAATGCAAAACATTTATCTTTAGGTATTTGAAGGAAATCATTATCTAGAGGAGAAAGCTGTGCATCTAAGAGGGATGGAGACCAAGGAGTAACTGGAAGCAATAAAGGGAATGTAACCAAGTGAAGCCATATTTTCTATATTTAAGCTACGATAATACAAGAAGAGCTTTTCAAGTGAAGTTTTCTTCATCCTGCTAGTTTGAATTTGTTACGGGCATATTAGCCTTATACACAGCTGGGAGAAAATCTAATTGACTTTTAATTGTCTATCTTTTCTAGCAGAGTTACCTGCACCCTTGCTCTTCAGTCAAGATCTCACAAACCCATACTTAGTGTTAAGTACATTCTTAGTTAAACTGAAATGTCAGAGTACTGGAGTACTTCTCACAAAACTCTCCAGACCTGCTAAACCTAAAGTACATCTTCTGCCCTAAGTACAAAGTCATTTCAGAACAATAGTTTTTATTCTTTATTGCCAACATGATACAGCTGAAGATGATGAAAATTTCTAAGTATGTTTTTCCTGAGCATATAAATACGGGTATTGTACGGAAAGCTAAATGAAATGGCTACTAGGCAGACTAGGGCAAAATTAGTGAATGTCACTCAAGATCACGGGGTTTTCATTGTTTTTACTGTTGTTTGATAGCATTTGTCAAACTCAGCAGAAATCCCTCTCGCAATCACACTGAGAACTTGTGCACTTCCTATAACAAAGGAAACAATGACCAACAGATGCTGCAAAACCTCTTGAAACCTTCTGCACCATTTTTTGGCACTAGTTTCCTGCAAAATTGCACAAACAGCCTGTCTTTTTGTCTGACTAATGGCTTGTATTCTTTCCAAAATGGATTCTTTGAAAGGAGGTAGAAGGCTCATGGACCAGCAATGCTGACCAATGGATAGTGAATACTCCCAAAAACCTTACCAGAATGCCTCTCTTATGGCAGAGTGAGAAACTTGAGGCCAAAAACTGGAGCAGGAATGGGAAACTTTTGGTCCAGGGGATGCCTACAATCCACAGCTTAATTCTTCATGTTATTATTGAATAACATGAAGTATTGACATCTTCTGAAAGCCATGGAAACAGGAAAATATTTTGAATGAACAGCTACAATTACTGAGTCATAAGAGAAATATTGTTAAAAATAATTATTCCGCACTTCTGACCTTAAAATATTCACCTTTGTCAATTTTTACAGCAGGCAGCTAGGGCGTGAGTGACAAGCATGTCTCTGCTGCTTCTGGGATGGAGTACTGAGGAACAACCTCTCTTCCCTTATTAAGAACAGGAATGAAAAAGAGCAGAGTAAAACTGTAGCCAGTAAGAGAAAGACTAGCATTACTCACAGGGTTATTTGCTCTCAACAAAAAGCTATCAACCCTGCCCCTGTCACCTGCCTGGGAATAATTGTTTCCAGAAGGGGAGGGCTGTTAGCAGGCTTCTGAGAGTCGGGCATTTCCAGCACCACCAGGCTCTGGAGATAAGAACTAACTAGCACCTAGTGTAAAGGTGTTTGTAGAAGGGAGAAATACATTGAGAGGAGGAAGTGGCAGACAAAAACATCTTTTGCAGCCTCCCAGCCTCCTGTGGAAACCCCCCACCCATGAGAAGTATTCATGTGGAAACGCTGGCATTCCTATTCGCTATTTACTTAAGCTCACCTACGCTGATGTCACAAGGCAAGTTTTTTTTGAGCCACTGTCAGAAAACAGCCAGCCATTTGAAAGAACTGTAATACCTCAACATGAAAGCAGAAAGCAGTGAGGCTGCGGGAACAGGGGCAGAGTATCTGCACGTCATGTTTTCATGCTGCCAAAGCCTACTGCTAGTTTCACAAAATGACAGGCAGGAGAGCGCGCACCGCATGCGCGCAGGCACGTGCAGCTGCGTTGTGGAGGCACACTGCAGCACTGACATTCAGGGAGAGGGATGAGAGCCAGCATGAAAAGAAACAGCATCACACTGATTTCTTCTCTTTTTTAATTAACATTTGTCGAGTTGGAGAGAAGCCCAGTCTGCGAAATTTGGATGCAAAATTCAAAGAGCTCTGAAACTGGAACTGTCCTCATACAGGCTGTTGACTTACGCCTAGTCCTTTTTATAGGCCATGCAGAGATTACTTAATTGCTCTTAATGTAACTCTTCGTTAGTAATACAGTTCTTTCTGTATGTCAGTGCTACACTCCAAAAAAGAAGTGGCAACGTTTAATACTAGGTGGACATTTGTTTCACTTTTCAAGAAGGACTTTTTATTGAATCATAGAATGGCTTGGGTTGGAAAGAACCTTAAAGATCTCCTAGCTCCAACCAACCCCTTGAAGTTCCTCTATTTCATGTGGGGAAAGAGGAGAAGACTTTCAGTGCTATCAGCAGAAAAATGTGGGGATACTTTGATCAGATCTGGGAGTTTGTAACAGATAGTGGTTTCTCAAAATCACATGAACTTGTGATTCACTTTCCTGCACAGCGCTGACTGACATAAGTTCAAGCAACTAACTCGCGTCGTTACTGAAATGCTGAATTTTTGGCATGTGATTGAAAAGCCGCTATTAAACTCTTGCAATGTCAACATTAAGTCACTAACTCCACAGAAGGTTCATTCTCTATGCAAGAATGGGTTTAAGAGGTAAAAATCCAGCCCTTACTTTGCATTCTTTTGCACATATTATTCAGCAAATCACACCATCCGCTGACATTAGAAGGGGACTGGGATACTACATGCATTACCTTCTTTAATAAGCATGACACCACTTTCAAACATCCCTAAGGCCTGTAAACAGCACCTTTAATATGGTAACCAGCACCACCATGGCTACTGCCATGAAGTAGTACTGCCTTCTGTTCCTAGAAGGGCACTGGCATGCCTTGCATCCCAGCCTAGAGATCAGAGAGCCCAGGAGGCGGTGCACCCCAAGGACTAGGACTAATCAAACCATGAGGTTCGGAGGGATTTCAGAGCCACAGAAAGCCTGAGAAGTAAAACACTGCTAATATTTCTTCTGGAGCTTTGGGGAGTACATGCAGCAGAGTGAGCTGGCTCCAGATGAGCCTTCCTCAGCCACACATTTCCCAGAGCCAAGTCTCCGCTCTTGCTGGGGCCACATGAAGGACTGAACTACTGTTCTCCTCATGGCAAGGACAAAAGCCATGGCTTCTCTCCTCAGATGCATCACATGAAATTCCTTGTTCCTCCTCCATCTGCACTGTGTACGGACCTGCCTGGCTTCTAGGTGACATGTTATCAGCGACATGGTGCTTCCATGCCGGAGTACTTCAAAGGAGTGAAAACAGTAAGGGACTTTGGAAGAGGAGAGCTCTGCGCAAAAGTTAGCTCTTGTGAGCAGTGCTTCTGCCCCCAACATCTTCAGACGAAGAAATACTCTCACAGCACAACACAGCTTCATGTGTACCCTACCACCTTAAGGACACATTCATTTCATTGGTATTCAGTTCTGGCATTGCATTAGATATAAGCAACATATGAAATAATGTGAATTAAGTGATTTAATGTGATTTCTGCTGCTTGCATTGGTCTGGCAGAGGAATAATTACACAGATAATTGCTTTTTTAGAACAACTGCCTGTGACAGATCCCATTGCTCTCACGCTTTTAAGGAGGGTGGTGCGGCTACTTGCTGGATTAATAAACTGCTTTCAAAGCAGGGTCAAGTGATTTTACTGTCTAAATGAGTAAATGCCATCCTCTGTCAGATGACAATTAAGGCTCCTCAGACAACAACCTAAGCATCCTGCTTAGATTAATGCAGTTTCATTTAGTACTATTCAAAATAACGTAGATTAATTGCACACAATTAGCACATTATTTTAGAATTACTTTGGCACAAAGGAGGCTAGCTTTTCTTCTGGAGAATTTTCTACCACATTAAGAATTTTTCTGGCCATGCTTGTCTGACTCATCCCTCAAGAGAATTATTTCTAATACTGAAAGAGATTCAATTCACATAAGGGAAGGGTTTTTTATTAATTTTGTTTGTTGTATTAGCATGGAGGAGGAGTTTTGGTGGAAAGCATTTACATAAACAGCATTAAAACAGCACACCATTTGCAATCCGAAAGCACCAGTGTGCTCTGCAGACAATGCAGAAAGGGACTGCTTTATCTTAAGTTGAAGTAAAGCCACTGTTAAAGTAAATACGCAGTAGCAACTCCACCTAACAAAGGGAACGTGAATAATAACTTTTCCAATTTAAGCTGAATGTGGGAGGATATAGGTAGGCAGCTAAAGAAGTTGGAAATTGATTTCCAGTGTGATTCATAGAGCTTTTCAACAGTTGCTCGTACAGGTAAATTATAATATTTGGCATTTACATATATTTTTCACTATTAAAATCAGACGGTTTTAATGCTTTTTCTGTTTGACAAATGAAATACTAAAGCACATCAAAGTTGAGAAACTGGGTTATCGTACAGACTGTGTCAAGTATCCTGACCTTCAGGCACAAAACAGATCCAGTGTTTTATAAAATCCCACTCACCTGATGAATTTTCTTCAAGTGAGAGAACTGGATTGTAAAATGAATGGAACTGCCTACAGAAGTTAGGAGAGGAATTTAACATCACTGGAATTGTACTAATTTTGTCCATGGCTTATGAACAAATGTAATCAAAAGGATGCACAAATGCTAGAGCAAAGTTATCTCTCTGTTCCACTTGTCTTCATTACCTCTAACCTCTAGGATCACTCCCTACCTACACCCTTACAAATACGAAGGGAACTCACTGTTGCCATTACTTTTCCAACCCTTTCCTCCTACATTTTTCTTCTCATTCCATATTATACAACTAGATTTGGCAACTTTTTTTCCTTAACCGAGATCAAAATGAGGTGCAAGGCACAAGAAAAGGGTGGCTGTCCATTCAAAAAGTTCTGCAGAGCTGTCCTAAGAGCATGCTGAAATTATTGCATCATCAGCCCATTGCTGCTGCCCTCCCTCCCACCTTTATCATCGACTAAATATTGCTTTGCAGTTCTGTTAATCAGGGTTTTATCAGTGAGTTTACAGAGTAGTAAAGCTGCTTATGTTATCCAAACACCAAGATCACAGAATAAATTCAAGTCTTGACTGCAAATCTAGGAAAAAGAATCTTGTCTCGTTTGATTCAAAACAACCTGAAAACATACATCCAACTACTCACCTGTGCAGAACACACCCTGCGTTGCTCTAATTGCCAATAGTTACAAACATTCACCGTTTCAGGGGAAAAACACCAGAGGAGCTCTTGAACGAAATACTACATTACCACCCACCACAGAGCTAAGGAAATAAACTACTCCATGAGTAGACCAAAGTCATGTAGGGCTAGGAACAGAATCCACGTTTCATGCGAATGTCAGATGCAGCAGACACTACTTGTCACTAATATTCACTTCAATGTCAAAAATTAAATACTTCCTGCTAAATGTAAGTAAATGGCAACAATTCTTTTAAAGTCCTTTGCAAGCAATTTCCTTTCAGCACAACAGAATATCAAGATTACAGGCTGGCAATTACACATTCTCCGATGAAACAGAGAGACACGTGCATTACTAAGAACTCATTTGTATATTTGGAACAGATCCGCAGTGAATCTTTACAGCCCCAAACTAAGCACAGCTCCGTATTGAGTCCAAAGTGTGCATAATGCCGCTTCTTAAAAGTGCATGACAAGCCTCTTGTTAAAAACAAAACAAAAACCAAAGAAGTACATCATCTTCCCCAAACAAAAAGAAAAGCACCGAACTACCAAGAAAAGCAAATGGAAGAAAGCTGTATTTTGGGCAAACCAGATCAACTCCAAACAGTTTTAATAGGCATCTACTGTGGCTTCTGGAATCATTGTTGCATGCATATCTCTAGTCATATTGGATTTCTCTTTCAGCTTTGACTGGAGCAATGTGTGCTCCATCACCCCGATCTGAATGTCCATCTGAATGGTTTCTTGCTTCAGCTTCGTTAAGGCCTGTTTAATCTTCACTAGAGGAGCTGTCCAAGGAAAGATCAAATAGTGCAACTTTGTGTCAGCTGATTTAACACACAAGCATTACTTTCTCTAATCCACTCCTTAAATTGAATGAACAAAAAGCGTGCTCTGCTCTAACGACATGATTGTACCGATACATCATTTTTAACAGGCAAGACGATTTAAAGATAGAAATGGCAATGACAGTTTTGCTATCTTCTTGACAACCAGGATCTGCATAAAGATGTGCATAAACATTGACGGGCTTGTCAGTGATGTGTTTTGCTCAGACAAAAGCCTCATCCCCATACCTGGCTTGGGGTTTGGTAGAGAGCTGAAGACACCTTCAGCAGGAGGTTATTTTATCTGTGAAAAGCTACTAAAATGTTTTGTGCTCCATACGTTATTTCTAACCCTTCACTTCCCACTTGTATCACCTGACAGATGCTGCTGCTGCTGCATCATACTGTAGAGCACAGAATTATAAGGAGCTATATATCCTGATCCTTGGCTATGTCATAATACAGTCAATGCACTGAGAGGCACTGGAGTAGCTCCTTCACAGTGAAGCAAGAATGAACAAAATTTATACAGTAACGCTTACAACTACTTAAGTTAATTAGCCATGGTGGTTACAGTTAAATATGGATAGGGCTTGCACATTTAGCCCTACTATAGCATGCATCAATTTATTTCTGTATTCATACTTGTTACACATTTGCAACAGAATGCATTTATCAGGAAAAATTACAAACCACCAAGTGCCCAGTCTGAGACTAACTAACTGAAATAGGAACACAGTTTTAAATATTAAAAAATCCGAACTTCAGAGCACCAAAATGAATTTTCTCACTGATTCCAGCAAGTCTTACTCAGGAAATCCAATAGCTACTGCCAGTAGTGATTTCAGAGCAAAAAGGCAGGAACCTTCTACAGACTGAGTACCCTTTTCAAAGAGAGTTAGATGCCTAATTTTCTTTGACACCTTTTAAAATTTTAGTATTGCTATTTTAGAGTAGCCACTCATTCTGGTCATGTTTATTTTTTTCACAGAGGACCAACGTGCGTCTGTCACCGAGAAACTGGGTGGATGGTTTGAGGTGAAAGCATACTTACTGCCATCAGTCATACTGCTTCCTTTCTCTT
>VXAV01003981.1:197450-222762 GCA_013399715.1 Alectura lathami
GCAGAGCAGTAGTGATATCCAATGCGTCTAGTTTAGCTCAGACATGCACCACTGCATCCACCTAGTTTGAAGGCTACCAACTAGTAACATTCTTCTTTAATAATTAACCAATGTTTTTTAAAGCACAAAGACATTATAAATCTGAAGTCAACTTCCTTGAGAGTCAAAAAGAAAGAAGGGCTAACTCTGCAGACACCATACACTAAGAAGCTTTTGTTAGAAAACCCTTATTAAATTGCTGTGGGTATTATTACATTAAAAAATCTCAGGCCTATTGAACAATTTCCATCATATCCTTATGGTGTGATCTATTTTATGTTACTATTCCAGACACTCTAGCTTCTAATAAATGAAGTGCAATAAATGCGGTATTTAACTGAAGGATCAAATAAGAGAATCGTTAAAAAAAAAATCTGCATTGCACAAAGGGTGGAAATATTTGGAAATCAAGCAGTAAATCTGAGTGAAAGCTAGAAAACGCTCTGCATGTAGAGGCAATTAGGAGTCTGGGGAATTTTTCTTTACATTTGTCAGACCACTGATTAAAGATAAAAAAGTTTTAGGTATTAATATAATTTATCAGTATAAAGAAGCTACTCTTTAGTCAAGTATTGCACTAAAATGCTTGCAAGATGAAAACCTAAAATTGTAATTGCCTATTTTTACCAAAAAGAAGAGTTAAGCTTTTCTTCCAAAGACTTTATGGACGTGACCTGATTAATCCTCAATAATTCTAGGAGACAGGTTATAAAAAACAGAATATTTCCCCTCCTTTACAAACTGGCAATCTGAGAGCTCACAATAGTTTGCCCATATTCAAAAGTGAAAATGCAATGACAGCCTTGGGTTAATATTTAGGGACCAGGCTAGACTGCTTCCATGAAAAGAACAGTTTAAGCTTTAACACAAGAATATATCATGAAGAACTCAGTTCATAAACCTGCAAACACTAAGGGCCAACTTCCTGAAGATTTATTCAAGCAAGCAAAAGAAATAATGTGAAGATGTGTTTTACCTCAGAAAGTACTCTAATCCTTTCAGTTACTCCTCCACTTCCCTCCTGGTACTTCTCTTTAGCCTGGAAAAAAAACATTCTTTGCTGTGATAACAAAGCTGAAGAGGTACATGCATTCCAGACACTTTAGCATCTATTAAATAAAGTGGGTTTCTCCAGCCCAAGCAACAGAATTGTTAAAATAAATAACCTGAATTTTTCAGAGAGAACACCAAAACTTGCTTTTACATGTTCCAGTTCCAGAAATTCTCCCACAAAGTCCCAGCGACATTTACAGCACTACAAATACAAGGAAAGGCTTGAAACATCAGCCTGTGTGACGACCATCATTCAGAACAGGAAAGCAGCCCTAATACACACAGAACATGAAGCAGGGTTTCTCATCATTTACAGGAGGAAACATACTCAATGAAAATTTGCCACAATGCAGACTGAATTGAATCCTGAAACCCAGAACACTTCTAAGCTACAAATTACTGTCTTGAAGCTTCTTTGAGTTTAATAGTAAGATAAACAGAAAGCACAGATATCATATCCTTTCAGTCTGATTTTAACGTCATGCCCACAAATAGGAGGGCAAACCAACAGTAGCTCATACAGGCCTCCTACCTAAAGAATCCAAAACCTTCTCAAGCATTAGTCTATTGGCATAAAAACTAAATGAAGTAAACAAGTAATCAGAGTGCTTTGTGCAAGTTAGCAAGAGTAATGAATGTATGAGATGAATGCTGGACTGAAACTGCAGTTTTTCCACTCATCACAGATGTGTGAACTTCATAGGGAAAGCAGAACTAGCAATTTACTAGCTGCTCAGGATTGGCAACTAATTTACATAATATTCAGGCAAGAAAACATTTACTTTCCCTTCTAGAATACTTGAATAAAAATTGTTAATTTAGCTTAGAAACTATATAATCTGACAGCCAATCAGCACTCCCCATGCTGTATAGCCCAAAGCAGAATTCATAGCTAACTCCTCCAACTCTTTGCCTTCGCCCTCCCTTAACACCGCGTTAACACCAGAGAAGGCAGCCAGCACAGATCGGTGCGTTACCTCACTCAGCAAGGCTTGTGCTGAACGGTACTCTTGAACCAAATGCTCCAGCTGATTGTTGATGTACTTTTCCCTGCTGTTGATCTTTTCCAACGTTCTGCTGATTTCATTATGGAGTTTGTCAAGGTAACCCTAGAAAATCATATTCTGTGGGTTGACAGGATATAGACAATACCCAAAGAGTACTAAAATGGTACTGTAATTGAAAAAGGATATGGAACCCTGCAGTGAGAGACAAAATTATTACAGAAATGCTGTGTCTGACCACCAAAGAAATACTCCCCATGTCATTTTTCCCAGCTCCTCAACACATATTTCAAGCCTTACCGCATCCCTCAACCCTTCCCCAAATTAATTCCTAATTAGCTATTATTTTCAGATTGCATTATCGCATTTTGCCCGCTGTACTGAGGACATACTCATGTTAATGCATACGCTAATGAATCCTTACATCCCTGTTAATGCAGACAACTCTATTTCCCACAAGATCTTTTGCCAGTGTCATTATTCGTAATCATCATTATCACGTTTCCCTTTTTAGCTTTACAACGTTATCACCATTAAAATGAAGAAAAAAAAAACTGCTCAAAGATCAGTGAAATATTCTACACATAAAAGTCGTACCCTAGTTTCTTTCAAAGAAGATTCGATTCCATCCTTATGCTGATGCATTTGATCTACATGGATCCTCCAATCCTGTAAAAAAAGATGCCACATAGGTAAATACAGCTTTCATGTTTCTCTGGTTACTATACAAACTGGTATGCAAGGCAGGGTGAGCTCTCACACATACCACTACCATGTACGATTCTGCCACCGCCATGCTCGTACTCAGATGCACCAGCTTAATGTGACACAGTTTTTCAATCTCCTAAACGTCCCAGTGTGACATGCGGATCCATAAACAAACATTGACGTCCTCAATAATGCCACAGAGCCTGTTTGACTTCCACAGAATTATTTCTCCTAGACACCACTACAGGCACGAGTGCTGAAAATATTGATTACAGCTGCACTAGCTCAGCTTATTCTTAGAGCATACGCGTGCTTCAACTGCCCAACAACCATCGGTTCCAGAGTAGCAGATTTTCTCTTCCTGCTTAACTCCTACTGCTATCAGAAGAACAAAAACGAATGAAGGAGGCAGAAATATCTGAACTTGTTTTCAATACTGAGACAAAACTGGAATAGGGAAAATTATTTGCAGCTGCTAAGTGTTAGGAAAAATATATGGACTCAGGTGTGGAGAATGAGAAAAGGTGTTATTTTAACTTGACAGATAGGCATCTTTTACTTAGAAATTAATTCAATTTCCCAACATTTATCACAAATTCATGCTTATCAATGCAGAATTTTTATGCCTCCCAGACCCAGAGCACAGCTGCAGACTGACTTCAATACAAAGCAGAGTAGCAGCCCTACAGAATTATCTCTATTTCAAGATTTTTAAGCATTTGGCACTCTACGGATACTCCTGCTAAGAAAACCAATGTTAATAAAACTTTATCATTTGAAATCAAACCCTAGGAGACTTCCTTGTAAAGTAGGTACCGTAAGGGTATGAGGAAGATGACAGGATTTGCTTCAGTAAGACTACCTGATCATAGCATGATAAGGAAATGGGAAAGAAAAACAAAGAGGCACAAGCCTGACTAACAGACTGTAACAGAGACAATAGCAAGAAACAAACACCTTGTCAGTTACTCTAACGGATAAGGGCATGTGGAGCACGTGAATGTTTATTTCAGTAATATCATTTGATTGAGGACCCTGTCAAAGCGGATGAAAAGGAAAAAGGGGAGGGAATAAACTACACACAAAAAGCCATACACTTGTCAGAACAACAGTAAGGGATACTGACAAGAAACCAACTTAATCAGTCACACTAAAGCAGTGGGCTATCAAGAAATTGCAGGCATCACTTCAAAGAGGGCACACCTGCACTCTGCAATTGGCAAGAACACAAACCTGGGAGTGCCAGGTACCCTGGGCAACTATGCATACCATATTTGCAACTATGCAAACTCGTGAAGCGATGTGCAAAGGAATGGGACTGAGGAAGAACTCTCCCAGGGCTAGAGAGGCCCTGCAGAGAAAATTGGAGGGGCAGGCGCTGAGCTCTGCTCTCCAGGGACGGCGACAGGACCTGAGGGAACGGCATGGAGCTGTGTCCGGGGAGGGTCAGGGGGGTGATTGGGCATGGAACAGGCTCCCTGGGGAACAGACAGAGAGGCTGGCCACATATAAGCCACTGTGGGTCAGTACGCTTGTCTGACTGAGCCCATCTGAGCAAGAGGAATTTCCAGGCCCTGAGCTCCTGGAGGATGTGACCACTGATAATGTCTTCTTAACAGGAACAAAAAATAATCTTGGCTTCAAACAGCTGCACACTTAAACATGTGCCATCCTTCAATCACTGGCAGTTCCATTGACTTGCAATGCATATAGCTACCAAAGGACTGCTGCTTCTGTCTACCTCAGATGAGTTTTTGCTGGTGCGGTAACAACTGTTAGCAATTTGCCAAACTTTGCAGTATCAAAATAAAAAAAACCATATACACAGCCCCCCACCTCCCACCCCTGCCTAAGGACTTTACAAATAAGTTTTAGTTTCTAATGCTGCCGACTAAACCACTATCCTGGTACTATATATATATATATATATATATATGTATGTACAGCTTATGAAACATGAGACTTTTCTTACAGAATGAAAAAAGGCCAAACACTTCTTCAAGTTATTTCTGAAAGCACAAAAGTACACAAGAAGAATCCTCTTTTCATGTTCATTTTGACATATTCCTTAGAATCAAGGAACACTGTGTTAAACTGGAAGGTAGCAAACCTCTGTTCCTACAGTGGCTTTCATTTTCAATGTATGCCTTTACTAAGCTTTAATTTCCTGCTGTGAAAAACAAGTATCACCTTCTCGGTACACAACGGTCGTGCCAGGAGCAGAGGAAGGTGGCTCAAACCAGGAGGTTCTTCACATAGAGGAGTGCAGTGCAGCGTAAGACAGACAAGCAATTTAACAGCGAGTTGAGAGCTTAGACTATTGTTGGCAAGACAGTTGTCCTTCATGGAACTCTGTATCACTGTGGACTGCTCCGACACCCCAAGTATCTGGACCACTACAAATGAGCAGTTTCAATACTGCACTGATCTACGTGTGCTATACAAGTTCTTAGAAAGAATGCTTGCGGCAATGCCAGAATCGGTCTTAGGTTTGGATGCTGATGTGCCAAAGAGAGATGTCTGCTTCTGAGCTGCTGATTCTGGACTCCTTGGAACAGATTTTTCATCATTTCAAAGAAATGACGGACCTCGTCTTGAGGTAGCTATGTGGATAGGTAAGTAACATCAACTTAAATGCATTTCTTTTCATTAAATACAAGGAAAGCTTGTGATTACTAGAACAGAAGTACAGACCTGCTTTATCAGAATCTAAAGTTCAGCAAGATGAATTCCATGAAATCAACCTTTTAAGCTGTTGAAAAATCAAACAGTTGCAAGATATGAAGATATGAAGTTTTCACTGAATAAATACATGGAAATAGGACGCCTTGCTAGTAGCAGAAAGACTTAGTTATTCTTACATAATACTGGAAAACACCCTATTGAAAATCATTGCTTATAGCTTCAAAGTAAGTAACAAAGGTTCAGACAAGACAGCATTGAAAAGTCCATTATTCACAATTCTTGGCATAAGAAGAAAAAAAAACTGTAAATGAAAAACAAACAATGTTGCTGATTCAAACCACACTTTAATCACCACACATACACATGAAAATCCACTCTCACATACCTTATTGTCAGTCCTGACTGTAACTTTCAGCTGTGGAAGCACACGTTCTACTTCCAGATTCCACTCGGCTGCATCTGTTGTGGACTGTAAAATTTCTTCTTGTTTTGTACAGTCTTTCATGTCCTGCATAAAACCCACACATTTTATAGGAAAAGGTAATTGTTACACACAGTGACAACTGTTAGAAAGCATGTTACAATGGCTTACAGTGTTTATATGCAGAAAAATAAATACATCCACTGGAACTACTAGACACAACTGAAATTTTAATGTATTTATTGGAATTCTTAAATATTGGGAATTAAATACATTCCAGTAACAAGGGAAAATAATATATATTTAAGAAACTAAAGCCATGTTTTTTCAAAAGTCTCTGCAAAAAAAAATTCTTGCAAATGTTTCTATCAGCCTTGCAGTGATACCAGTTTAGAAACTGTATGTACAGTTTTCTTTTAAAGCAAGCTGATCCATTTCAGTTGGAATGTTTTTACAGGAATGGACTACATATGTATTTTTTGACTCCAACAGAAATAAATTGTTCCTAAAGATGTAAAAATCTCCCAAGAGACAAATGACAGGTAACAACTTACCGATCTGTACGTTTGTGCCTTTAGAACATTCAGATCAATAAAATCTTCTTCATTGTCCGACTCTTCTTCCTTAGGGAATGTTGCAAAGAGACATCGGTAAATATTGCACAATCTTTCTTCAAAACTTTTATTTGCAGGAGCACAGGACATGGAGCACTAAATTCCAAATTTCTGAACAAAACCAGACATGGAGTTTTTGATAACAGAGCTTGCATTTACTTAAAATCTTATAAGGACACAAAAAATCTGGGACAAACTAGAGGACAAAAGCTACGCCACGATTATCTGGGGGTGCCACAGTGTTTAAAAACTAAGCCAACGAACCAAAAAAGAACTTACAGTTACCTTAATACTATTATCTGCTGGATAAAGTTTTGCCCTAGAAAAACAAACCAAACAAAAACCAACCAACCAACCACAAACCAACTAGACCTGCAGAACGGATTAGCTGCAAAATGAAGACATATTTTAAAAGTGTGCAGAATAATGCAATCCACATAGGGACAATCAGTTTGTGTAATTGCACACAACACTGCACATTGAGCAGACAGTTTAATAGAATTATCTGTTGAAGACTCAAATTCCATTTGTTGGTGACCATAACCAGCTTAGAGCCCATGCCTGCAGGAGCAAAAGATGTTCAACATCCTCCACTCACCTATTTCAAACTTCACCCGCCACCTTGTCACCCATGCGCTTCACCTTTGTGCAACCACCCTTCTGCAGTTCTCAGTCTGCCCTCGTCTTTTCCACCAAAGCCAATTTTCACCACTCACCTTCCTTCTGGACAAATCACGAAAGCTGCAACAACACTGCAGAACCCTTGGAGACCCATAGAGTGAAAATCCACGACCTTATTCCTGTACCTAACGCAGTTTTTGACTACCTTTGACTACAACACGATGATACAAGCATCAAAAAGACTAATGATCAGAACCCAGGAACTAAACTGTGCAGACTTCCTTCGTCTGGCTACTGCTTCTTCACCTAATTCCCCAAGATTTACAGAACTAGGCTTGCCTCTGTCAGCCTCATCAGTCTCATTCAGAAGAATCCAGCCCAGAAGAACAATGAAACAAACTCATCATTAGCATTTAATTATTGGAAATACAGCTAAATTCAATTATGGATACAGTTAATGCACCCAGGACATACCAATGTACAGGCCGCAACAATGGACTGGCATAACGTTTACATCTGCACGTAATGAATCCCTGTAGAACCATTTCAGGCTCCAAAAAGTGGTTGCCTGCTTGGCATAAAGCTAGCTCAGTGGCCTTACTAACACAGACACGTAGGAGCTAATAGAGTATGTTAGATGTGAAAATCACGTCCCACGACACTACCTGAGAGCAAATCCAGAGGTTCTTTGAAGGGTGTCAACTGTGCTTTCGGTAAGTGCTTCCCCCCCACTTCCCCATGCAAACAACTTGACAGGACACAGAAAGAAGCAGGCAGCTGACTGTTTTCGTACGGAAAGCTCTGGCCAACAGCTGGCATTTCTGAGGCTTGTCAAATATGCAACATCGAATGTCTCCAATTGTTCTCAGAGTTAACCAAGAATTTTTCTGGGTGGACTTCAAAATGCAACCAAACCAGCAACACCCACATCCCAGTATTCCCATACTGTATGAAAATTAAGAATAAAAGGGTGGAACTTTTCTTGGCTAATAAAAATGAGAAAAATAGTACAATACTCGAGAAAACTGTGGGAAGATAAGTAAACTCTTCAGCTGTTAAATCTTGCAGACTATTGTGGCACACAAACTGGGATTACAATCAGAGCCCTATGATAACATTACTGGCACTATGCTTCCAGCTTTTATGACCTTTAATTTTTCACAAGCACTTGTGGACACAAGCATAGGACAGTTGTGGCATTTCTATCCAGTGTTTCTGGGCCTTAAAACACCACAAAATTGTTTTCCCCGCAGGTAACTTACTGACCAAGTAAGTGAGCATTTGCAGAATTACTGCTTTCAGTGTTTTGGTTTTGATCTACTTTGATTTACTTTTTGATCTACTTTTGATTTACTTTGAACAGAATAATCAGATTTTGGAGTAATCAGATGCAATACTACTTCTTTTGTAATTTTCACTTTAATCATCTTCAGCTAACTTCCCTGTCCTGAGAAGTCTTGAGTCAGCAGTAAAAAGACTTGCTTTCAGGAGACTGATAGAGCCCTCTGAAAATGAAGAACTCGTGATCACATTATGATAGCAGTGTACAGACAATGAGACTCCAACTCTCACAAAAATAATCCTCAGAGAAAGTCAATCAGCAAGAAACAACTGTTCAAACAGCCATGCATCAGTAAGCACAAGAAGCACACTGGAAATCACAGGCGTATTTTGTGGACAATGTCATTGCAATTACTACAGTTAAAAAGCAGAAATAAATAAAAAAGTTGATCCTCAAGCATTGCCATCTTGTTGGAAAAAGGCTCAAAGAGACTTATTCTCCAGGAAGAATGGCTGATGGGGTATTAACATTTCATTCATGGAATATGTAGTGATGAGCTGCAGTAACAATTCTGCGACCTTTATTTAGGTCTTGACCAGTGTTTTAAATAAATACTCGGTTTCCAGAAGTTCATTTCCATCTACCTTGTTCCCAAGTCTTCAGATCAACTGAGGCCAAAGTTACTTGTTTCCTACCTGCAGTGAAATCTGAGTAACAACTGTAAGCACTTAATAAAGAGCTGGGCAATTTTATCCACATATTAGCCAATTCTGTAAATCCAGATTGATTCAAGTTGTATTTAACATCATCAACAGCTTGTTTCAGTAGAAAACAAACAATTCTGAATCTGTGTAGTTTTAATGTATGGTTAGATTCAGCTTTACTTTATATTAACTATAAACGCACACAACAAACGCCCTGTCCTGAAGAGTTAACCACCACAACTGAAAAGAAGCAGTCCTGCAGAGAAGATGACAATGCAGGAAGAAGACTCAGGAAAGAGGAAGCAGGAAAGAAGTGCGATGGAACTGCCAGTTAATTCTTAAAGCCAAACAAAATGAACAGCAGGTAAAAATTCCCTCATAGCTGATAAATACTAATATAACAAAAACCAGTCAGGCAAACCTACCGCAACATCCTCTTCCAGTTTATTAAGCGTTAATTCTGCATCATCTTCTGTTATTTCTTCTTCCTCTAGCTCTTCTGTTGGATATGCTGGTCTGAAATAAGTTCAAAAAAAGAGCTGACAATAAAATAATAAAAAATAAATAAATAAAAAATAAAAAGAGAACAATACATTGGAAATACTTCTGTAAACTGCTCCCAAGCAAACAGAAGATTTAAAGACAAGTACGAATAATGTGGAATACAACTGGACAGTGATCATCTCACACATTTAAAGAAATGAAGTTAATGCTCAGCCTTCAGAGTCTTAGGTTATCTCGTACTGTCTTAAAAGTGAAGGCTGGTAGTTAGGCCAAGCAGTACACTACATTCACACTGCAAAGACATCACAGAATGACAGAATGCCTTGGGTTGGAAGAGACCCTAAAGCCCACCCAGCCCCATCCCCCTGGGGGCTGGCTGCCACCCACTGGATGAGGCTGCCCAGGGCCCATCCAGCCTGGCCATGAGTACCTCCAGGGATGGGGCACCCATAGCTGCTCTGGGCAGCCTGGGCCAGGGCCTCACCGCCCTCTGAGTGAAGAATTTTCTCCTAATTAGTTCAGAACTGTTACCCCTTGTCCCATCACTGGCAGACCATGTAGAAAATCATCCTTCTCTCTCGTTTATAAGTTCCCTTTAGGTACTAGAAGGATGGCAGTGGACATGTGGGAATTACATTTACATTCATTTTCTCCTTCAGTGTAACTTCCTAAAATTCAACTGCAAGTCTCCACAAACTCATTTTTGGCTTACAGTGGAATTTATGTACTAAATAGAGGTAACAGTGAAGTACTTTAAAGGTAGAAATTATTCTGCTATACCATTTCAAAGTCTACCAGAGGGAGATGATGAAATCATAAACACTTTCAAACAAATTTTCATATACTTGAAAGCATTTTTCATCTAATTTCTCTGAAGATTTCCTTTGGATTAAATACACAAAGTTGCTGTAGCCTATTTGTAACACGATCACATCATGCATGTCCTTCCAGCTGAAGAGCTCAAGAACTTAGCTATTGATTGATGGGTCCTGAACAGATGGATACAAATATTTTTCAATTTAACTGTCAGATTAACAAGCAGTCACACACAAGAAAAGTGACCAAAAAGAGGCAAATGGTCAAATCTTTATTAATTAGCTAAGTCTACCAATGGCCCAAACTCACCCTGGCTGGTAAGAGACTAAAGTGTGTGAACCTGCATTAAGAATTACTTTGCCTTGCTGCTTCAAGCCTAGCTGAATTTTGCATCTCATGAAACATCAAGTAAAACTTTTCTGGATGGTATTATATTTTGTGTGCCACCCTTTTTAACTATCACTTACATTTGTTCATTGGAAAACAATGAATAAGGGAGGATTCTTTAAGTGCACCATACCTTTTCCAGCTAAAGCCACTGTATTTCAAGGCTTCTTCAGCTAAACAATCGAGAACATAACATGCTTGCTCTCCGTAACCCGCCTTCAATTTTGAGGGAGGAAAATCCACAGGCCTTCCCTAAAACAAGGAGATATCCCGTTTACTAATGGCTAATGTTTACTAACGTGTAGGCAACAGAAGGAAAAACAGAACAACTCAAAGAAAAGATATAGTGCAGAAATCCTAAAACACCTGGTAAGAAGATACTCCTAGTGAGCAGAACAATCAGAAGCTGTACGGGAAGTAGATGGTCAAGCACAAGAGTGATGTCCTGGCAAGGTAAGATCGGCTACAGAGGAACACAGGCTTTTCAACATTGCCTTGTCTGTTCCAGACATTGTTTTAAAAGATTTTATTAGTATTTATTGCTCTCTGGCAGAATAACCCACTTAGCATGTTATGGTTTAACTACTTTAGATAACAGTGCATATAATAACATTCACAGCTGCACCACAGTAGAATCTTCCAGGAAATTATACACCTTCCTGAGCTCTGGGTTTGTTTGTTTGTTTTTTCAGTATTGCTCTTGGCTTTAAATCTGAGAGAAAGAGAGAGAATCCCAAGAAAGGAACACACTTTAAACTATTTCCTTTAGGTTGCAATATGCCTTTGATTTTGGAGCAGAACGGTGGACACGCACTGTGTAAGCTTTCAAGATAAAATCTTTGAACACTACTATAAATGAGCAGCATATGTAGCGCTACAGGAAGTAATCCTGATTTAATCCATTTTACAGATTGTGGAATAAAGCTCATTAGAACTACATATAATAACGTAAGGCCATTTTCTGTGGTGCCAAAAAAAGAAGCAAGTAGGTACAGATACTATAAACCTCTAATTAACACCGTACAAACATGCAGATAGAAAATACTGTCAAGTCCTTGGGAACACAATCAGGCAGGACAGGAAATGTGTTATTACTGATATTTCTGAAGGTGATGCCCAGGCCTGAAACGAACTTGGAAAAACAGCATGTTCAACACTTACAAACGATCGCAGTTCCGAAAGGATGTTTGAAATTATTGCATTGGGGTTATCATATTCTACCGACTGTTCGAAGGGATGTCCTGCCTTAGTGATCAGCCAAGTGGCAACTGTGCAAAACATGAAGAACTGCTCACCAGGATTAGTGGGCAGTGCAAAATAGTGCCTGTTTAAAAAGGGAGAAAAGAGTAAATAAAAGTATTTTGACCTCCTGAAGCAATTATAGCATTATAGGCCAGCACAGGCTAGGAAAACAGATTCTTTAACTATCTTTCTCAGAGAGTGACCCATCTGAACTCAGTTCTGGATCTCTAGTTTCACATACAATGCCAGTAGACAATATTTTCTAGGTGCAGCTTATGTTTCCTGATTTGAGTCAGCCTCAGTCAACATGGGACTTCCAGAGAATCAAATAGCAACTGGGTACTCATCTCCCCTGCCAGGAAGATCACGTAGCTTCAGTTAAACACCAGCAAATAAACATTTCCATGTAAAGCCAAGTTCTTGTTGTATTTAACTGAGCGGTCTCAAGTCATGATGAGTCCAATCCATTCTCACCGAATTTTAGGGAAGCAGAATCCATCCTACTGCTCCATAACAAATAAACGCTGACTAATTAAGAGTCTAATAAATGGATTAATTCAAATGTCATTTGTAGAACATAAAACACTGAAAAGCTCAAAAGAATCAAAAGTGAAGGACCCATCATCATCAGTAACTTGTACAGACCATGAATGAGATGAGCCAAGCTGCTTTTGATCTTAGGCATTTTTCACAGGGCAAGTGATCTACAGTGCAAGACAAAATCTGAATTTTAAAAACATCCCCTGAACAGATTAGCAAAAGGGATTGATAACTACTGTCAACATCACACGGCAAATGGGCTGCTTCAAAAACAACATTAAAATGACCTATTGCTAAAGCTTGATACTTGTACCCGTGACAAAGGAAGCCAGGGTGGATTTGTCTCATCTTTCATCTACTCCACATCACATTGAAAAATGCTTCAGAAGTGCGTACTTTCCTCCACTAAAGGGGGTTCAGGCAAATAGCTTAAAGAAAAGCGTCTGTAGCTTGGTCATATGAATTTGACTCTTGTTTATAAAAAAAAAAAAAAAAAAATTAGGTTTTTATACATATATTGCACTAGTTGACCACATGAAAACTTGAATGGCACTTTTATGAGGCTGGGAAATCAAGTTTCCTGAAGCCTCACTGCTCAGTAAATTGTGTCCTGTCTGTGTACTGTCCTCATCCATGCCACTGTGCCACAGCAACCCTGCCTCATGTTCCCTCTTCCTGCCAACAGCAGTGCATCCAGTCCCTCTGGCTCCAAAGCTCCCCAAACCTCTTCCCCTTCCCACATTCCCCAGCTACCAGGTAGGCAAGAGGCTGATGTACCGAAACCTGTGTACAGCTTGGAGCGGGAGCATGCTTCTGAAGTACTTCTTCCACCCACCCTCACCTACTGTGCTTAGGGTCACTGTAGGCAGCAAGCTACACACACTTGATCTATTTCGGATCAAAGTGAAACGAAAAAGGCGGTCTGTTGGCACACCTAATGCGTGTCGAATCGGAACCAGATGCTTCTCTTTATACACTAAGGTGGACAAGGTCTGTCTCCTTGCTCCAAATAAACTGGCGGTGAGACAGCTGGCTGAAAACAGCTCAAAATCACCGAGCTCACCCTCGAGCTTATCCCTCAGCAACAGAATAATTAGGATTCCATTTTTTCACCACCAAACCACTGCTTATAGAAAACTTAGGTGTGTCTGCTGGCTGAAACTGTTGGGTGGACCAGGAAGTTACCGGGGCAGCTGGATGCCATGAGCGCATTAGCTCCGCTTCCACCTCGCAGACTTAAAAAAAAAAAAAAAAAAAGTTGCATATGTTCTTATTCTAGAAGCTCCAGCGTCCCGTGCGGAGCTCTTAAGCCGACAAAACGCTGCAGCTTCTCACAGGCGCCTCGGCATCTGCGAGCCGGCCCCTCTCCCTCGCCCCCGACCTCCGCACCCCGCCGGGCCCCACCCGCCTCCTGGGTCGCTCGGAGCGGGCGAGGGGCACCTGGAGAGCGGCGGCACGTTGTGGCGAGGCAGCGCCTCCTCCTCGTAGCTCAGCAGCTTCAGCTTGTCCAGCAGCTCCTCCATCAGCACGAACGCGGCGTANCGGCGGCCCCCGCCCGCCGCCTCCTCCGCCATCTTGGGCTTCGTCCCTGCCGCTCTGTCACCATGGAGACGGCGGGGAAGGATGGCGGCGTGACCGGGGGCCGGGGAGGAGGGGCCGGGATCTCCTTCCACGCTGACAGCAGCACACCAATCCTCCCGGGCTGGGCCGGCCAGCCAGCCCTGCCTCCCCGTGCCGCAGGCAGGGCGGGCTGTGCTCGCTCCTCAACGCTTTTGGGAAGCAGGGAGCGCTGGGCTGTTTTCCTCCGCTTAATGCCCGGCTGGCCGTTAGGCTTCGTTGCGTAAGCAGGGATCCTTGGCCTTCGTTCCCAAGTCCAAGATTTACCCTCTGAGCAGTCAGCAGCCGTAGGCGGCAGCAGCCTACCGCCCGCTGACTGGCTGGGGTGCGGCCAGCGCCGCCTTGGACTTTTGGCTCTGGGGCAGCCTCCAGCTCGCAGGGACTTGCGGGCTTGCTTGGCCACGGATAGGTGTGACCATGGAAGAAGCAGGGAGGAGTCGCGGGCCGAAAGGGGCTGTATGCCTCGGTTTGTTTGTGCATATTTTAAAACCCTGCCTCTGACAAACACCAGGCTTAACTGAAACACTTAGCTGCGCTCTGGATGTTTTGGCTGCTCGGGAACTCAGAAGAGGTAAAAGGAAACAAACAAACGAAAAACAACTCTGTGGCACTATGAGTGTATGAATCAGGGCGGGGGGTTGGCGGATTCTGTGTGTGGTGTAAAATCGAGCCATTTTAGGTCTGCCTCCTGAGGAAATTTTGGAGGATTAGAACGTGGCAGCCTTCTTCCTTCAGGAGTATTTCTCATCAGCTGAAGCATGGAGTTGGTGTTTAAGGCACAGCCAGTTTCCTTGGGGGAAGGTCGAAAAGAGAAGTAATACTGTTTTCTAGTAGGGGAAATGGGTGCTGCTGATTCCGTGTGAAAATTTTGGTAAGTTAGTATCCCCCACTGCAGGGGGGTTGGAACTAGATGATCATTAAGGTCCCTTCCAACCCAAGCCATGCTATGAGTCTATGACTGTAGCTGGCACAGAATTTTATTATTTTTAACTTTTTTAGAACTTCAGACATTCAGTGTTCTTGTTTGCTAGTTGGTAAAACGTGGCGTGCTCAGGCATTTCTAGCTCTCTTAAGCCTGCGCATGCTTGGAACGTGCTGTTACTAACTTACCTTGAAAAGCAATTAAACAGAATTTTTACTAATAAATAAGCAACTTCAGTTTAACAAGGCAGTTATTATGGTTATGTAATATCACAGTATGTATGTATGTAATGTTACAGTATGTGTGGCTGCTCCTGAAGTGGGTAAGAAAAGAAAGTTCATTAAGCAGTGATTGATCCCAGTACCTGTGTGCTAGGTGAATCCTTTGGGCAGAGTGCAGATAAAATGGAAAACTCAAACCTGATGGAAAAAAAAAAAAAAAAAAAAAANAAATGGAAAACACAAACCTGAGGAAAAAAAAAAAAAAAAAAGTGTGCCTTTTGACATCTGTTTCATACAGTGGCCAAAGTAACTGTGGCATTGCCCCTACCACTGTCTTAGCTGTTCTGTGCTGGACTTACCTGTATGTCTTCATCGAAGAAGCATTTTAGTGCCTCACCTTGCTCTCAGAAATCCTAGCCAAGCTTCTGCCACCAAACTGGGTCTATGGTTGTTCTGTAGGAAATACGCCGCCCAAAAACTAGGGCAGCAGTAACTCACATTGCTAAAATGAACTTAATTCTGGTTGTATGCTGTTTGTGCCAATTTCATATTTTGATGTTTTACAAGGCAAATACGGGCAAGTGCTGCTACTGAACATAGCTAATGGTACAAAAAAACATTGTATATCCTAAGTGTTTGTTTTACTCTTGCGTCGTCTCCGCCTCACATCTAATGTTTTGGTGCCCTTCTTCCCCCCTCCAGAAGAAAAAATGATTATACATAAAATCACTCTAGCTTTGCAGAACAAGTAACACACAAAAATCCTTGGGATGTAAGATTCACATGCACCACAAATACGACTGCACACACCAGTCAAAATTATTTGTCAGTGTTGGTGTGGTATGAAAGAACTGACTAGCGAACCCAGTTAACCTGTGCCCTGTGTGAGTTAGGGACAGTACCTGTAACTCTCCCTTCAGAAGAGAAAGATAGTAGGGGAAGCCCTTTAGACTCTTTGCAAGCTCGATGAGTCAGGTAACTTCTGCACATTGTTGTGCTGTATTTTGTAGTAGTACACCTGGATGGAGGAAGAGTGGTCTGTCAGTTCCAGTAAGATGGTTCTTGTATCATTCTGCATTTGAGCTCCTTCAGTTCATTGTCATTTAGCTGATAAACTAGAAAAGCTGATGGGAGAGCCTCATCCTCTGTGTTCCTACACTCGACTTCCATATACACATTTTCAGAAGTTCAGCTGATGCAGTTTTGATCAAGTGAAGATTCTTTATACCTGCAGCATTTGCACATTCAGGCAAATTCTCCACTTCAGAAAGACAAATGTTCCAGTACTCAGGAATCTGTTTTAGGAGATGGAAAAATCTGTCTTGACAAGGGACATTTTGCATCCTTTTGGAAAAGGCACTTGGCCATTTTTCCTCAGTGTCCTCTTCATGAATTTTGAGGATTAACATTTCCCAGCCCTATAAGAACACTGAGGGTTAACACATTAAAAATAAACTGAAAGTGGGTGGCCTGCTCGTAAGAAGGCCTCAACCATTATAAAATGTATATAGCATACTTAATGACGTTAAGGCCAAAACACAGGTCCAAACCTATTGCAAACAGATACAGTCCTTGATAAACTGTAAAAAGAAAATGATACAGTTAGGGTCTTTTACCTGCATTAGAAATGATGTTTCCTCCCTTTTTTTTTTTTTTTTTTTTTTTGTTGTTGTCAGTTTAGGATGAATCTACTATGATCAAAGAAGACATGAAGGGACGGAAAACACCGTCTCTTCTCCTCTATATATTTCCCATATGTGCTGCTGGTTGGGGTAGGTTTAAATTCTTTCGTTTACAAAAAATGGTAAAGATGACAACTATTTTGTGTGGGGAATTAATTCAAACATTGTTTGTTAGTGGTTAAACTGAGGCAAAGCACTCCTGAAGCAAAAGAAGAGTTAAAGACTGCAGCACAGATGGCTGTGGCCACAGGGGCTGTTAAGCATATGGGCAGTTACCTGCGCACATTTCTGCCACATGGCTTGGCTGGTGGAGTACATTGTGTGACCTCTCAGCAGTCAGCGGTTGTCAGCGTTGAAAATGGTTCCAAGTACATTGGTTGACTTTATGCTGAGATGGTTGAGGAAAAGTCACCCAGATTGCCCTGCCGGGGTTGCCAGATCTCTGGAGAGGGCATCAAGATCTCCAAAAACTCAGCGACAAACAGCTGTGACCAGATGCTTGCTACCAGCCCAACAGCTTGTGTGACCTTGGCCAAGGATGTCCATGCAATGACACAAAGTGAATGCAATCCGTTTTTACAAATACTCATGTAAGATTCTTCTTTGATGCTTAATTAAACGTTAATAGCAATCTGATATTATCTGTGAAAGTTAATTTTGAGCAGTCCACCTTAATTACTTCGGGGGCTGGGACAGCGTTAGATGACACCATCTGGGGCGGTGAAGCCATTTCAAGGCATTCTGCCCTTCCTGTCAGTCTGTACAGCTGCTTGGCGCTGGGTGAGGGTCACTGGTAACCAAGGTCCTTGCATCCCAACTGAAATTTGAGTAACAAGCTGCAGCTTGTTGAGGCTGGGAACTCCCTCACCAGGTTTTGATGTTGAGGGTGTTGCTTTTGGAAACGCACTGGGAACTCAGGTGCTAAGGTGGAGGTGTGCTGATGTGAATATACAGGTGTTTAGTCAGATTGCCCACTTAAAACTGATGACAAGTTCAAAGACCACACTCCTGCATTATAATATCAGTTAAACTGAACGAAGCGGAGAAAAGCGTGGCTGCTCCACAGTTGCTGTCCCAGGGACCTGCGCTACAGAAAGAGCATGGTGTTGAAACACATGGTAGGAGTGTTCTACCTGTGGGAACCGGAGAAGTTTTTTGTCAGGGGTAAAGAGGGGCAGGAAAATGCTTCTAGGCTAGATTTAATGTTAACTTGCTCATTTGTTCTTACATGCCTTAGTTCCTACACAACAGGAAACAGTAACAGGGCTGTTTTCTAAGAGTGTCATCCTCCCTTGTCCTTTTCCACCTGGTAACAATGAAGTAATTTACTGGACGAAAGAGGAAAAAGATGTACACAGCTACTACTACCAGCAGGACCAGCTGAAAAGCCAACACCTGGATTACAAAAATAGAACACTTCTTTTTCATGAGAGCATTCCTCATGGAAATGCCTCCTTGAAACTCAGTAACGTGACCTTGACTGATGAGGGCCGTTATCATTGCTATGTGGGAACGCAGCAATCTAGAACAGAAGTGGAAGTCATGCTGCATGTGCGAGGTCAGTCAAATAACAGAAGTGCTTGGATGGTGCCGGCAGAAACTGGCTAACACCATCAGATTCTCTGGTATCATTTCTCACCTGGAACTGAAATCCTCCAATGCAACAGGGCACCTTTTGGGTCTGTTGGTGTTCTCTTTTTTCTCTGGTGAAATGTAACAAGTTAAAAAATTACAATGCAGTGTTGGTTCTGATAACCCATTGCACAGTGATTTCTAAAGCGTAATTACGGTGCTTGAATCTTAAAACATAATGCGTCTTCTTAGAACAATGATGGCATGCTTTCTTCTGAAATCAAACCTATTACATTTTATTCTCTGTTATGCTTATTCTCCCTAGTGTTATTTCAAAAGACCAATCACTTCAAGTTAAAAAGGGTTTTGAAAGTAATAGGACTTTTTCCTTTCTTTCCTTCTTTTTTTTTTTTAATCTACAGTTTCCTCTTATTATACACTGGAATATGAAAAGACAGACACAGAAAGGATGCTGAGGTGCTATGCCTTTTGTACTTATCCAGCACCACATATAACTTGGGAACAAGGCAATGCGTCCATCCAAGAAACAGGCCAGGATGAAACCAGAGTTGGAGTTCTCTATACTTTTAGAAGTGACCAGAACATTAGAAACCCATCTGATCCTTACTCCTGTCATATTCACCTCCCTCACGAAGACTGGACAGCTGAATGGAGAATGCGAGGTAAAGATAAAGGGAGACTTCTTCCTACGTCATTACTGAGTGTCACAACTGGATGCTGAGCCAAATGAAATCCAGTATGGCAGCACAGATAAGGGACAGTGCAAGAGGCTGCATCACCCTACAACTACAAGACAGCATAAACCCAAGAAGTAGGGACAAGAGGAGGTAGCTTACACTTCCATAGGTTAGCTTTACCCTCAACATGTTTTCTGTCTCAGTTTCATGTTTCAAGGGGTGCATAATAATCAGACTGTATGCTCTGTCAAGAAAATAATGAACTCAGAGAAAACATGTGGAAATCTTGGTGAACTCAAGGGTTATACGAGGGAGAGGAAGGGTTGCTGCTCCTTACGCATGTTTCTTAGCTCATTCTCCACATTTTGCCAGAGTATTTCCAGTTTAATTTTATTTCCGTTCGGTTGTTTCTTTGTACTTCTCTGGAAGTGCAGTCTTAAGAGAAGTACCCAGGTGCAGCATTGAATGTGCATGGCTGTGGAAAGCAGCAAGCACTGTTTACATTCAGGCAAATTGCAGCTGATTGTTATTTAAGAAAAAGCAGGGATATGAAAATTAAAGTCTCCATTCAGTCTTATTCCTGCAGTCCCAGGCATCCTCTGGAATTGCAGTAACTGGTACTTTTCATCCTCTTTTCATCCTCTTAGGCAAAGTTTTTAATTGCATCAAGAGCAATGTAATATCTCCATGTCAGATATATGCATGACTGACTCCATTGCCCTGGTATCTCCCTAAAGTGTACCCAGAGTACTCTCAGCTTCTAATCCACTGCACATATTTCAGAACAAGAGTGGTGTTTTTAACTTACATACAATAGCGTACTGCTGTGGAAGGTTTCAAGTATGACACCACAGCAGGTAACAAGTGCACCATAAAGGTCTGTTTTGTCAATGTATCTTTCCAATCCGCAAGTAAAAAAACTACAGTTTTGTCTGGATTTTCCTGTATGTCTGCCATCTCACTGAGACATTTTGAGACTATTTTGCTTTCCTGTTCCTTATATAATAGCAGCGCTGGGTACAGTTTTGTTTTCTTGTAATGGTTTTCAGCCCGGCACACCTCTGTTCATTCAGTTGCTCCCCACATCTACAATTTCATATGGCTTTAGACTGCACCTGGACTAAGTCAAATCACTTCTCTTAGGAAGTCCTTCAGCATCCCACAATTTAGGGAGGAAATAACCAAATGAAAACAAAACCAATTCTCACAACTATAAGCTGATGCCAATTAGATTTTTGTTTTAATATGTATGATAACATCTGAAGATTTTACAGTAAATCTTCCAGAAGCATACTGGGATGTGTGAACACAATGTCAAAATAATGAACTACATTTTAACACTTGTCCATTGTAGATATTTTTCCTCAGTTACTAACTAACCCTCATAATATTTTCTAAAACAATCACAGAGGGTTTTGCAATTGTCTGTTTCAGACCAGCTTTCAAAAGCTCGAGGGAGTAGCATTGCAATTCCTTGTGAATACAGCAGTAACCCCTCACACTCGGAAGAATTCAGTGTGGTCTGGAAACTATACAGAAATGCAGCAGTCTCAGTCCTGGCCTCCTCCAACGGTACATTTCACTTTTATCAGCCTCGAGTCCAGATTAACCAAAGTGACTTGTCACTGATGTTGAAAGATCTTGATGTGAGTGACAGCGGAGAATATCTGTGTAATATTTCAGCACGTCACTACACAAAACTTACTGTGACAACGTTACAAGTTGGTAAGTATGGCTCCTTCCATATCAGAGGGTGGAGACAAATGAAGGGAGCCAGAGAGTCAACCAGAAATCTGTATAATCTTTTGCAATGACTACAGCTTAGTAGAGAGAACTCATTATTGCTGTCCCAGGAGAAAAACATCAAGCAAGATGCATTTATTTAAAGACTTGATTTTCCTTCAGTGCACAGAGGGCAGTGCAGTCGAGAGCACAAATTGATGTACAGAATTGTGTCCTAAGTGCTGTGTCAATAGTAAATACTGCCTTGTAAACGTAGGAAGGAGGCAAAGGCAAGCCCAAAGACATGGTGCATTTTCTTCTGCAGAAGAAACCTTGTTGAGAAGAACACATGATAGTTATTTTCAAAGGTTTAATTCTACACAGCAGGCCTTTTTTACACTTGGAAGTACATGTTTGAATGCATGCCTTCATTTTTATGAACTGCAGTAAATTTCCAGCTGTGAAGTCTTAGTTACAGTTATTTCATTGTCTCTGGTTTCAAGCAGGCTTACTGATTAACTTGTCTATCTATTGAGAACTCTTACTTAAGGTTCGAAAATTTGATTCCAGCTTTTTAAAATTATAGTGCAAACAAATTAGATTTTCTTTCAAAAATAGCATGCTGTTTGGGATGGTGCCTCCTTAAATCTCAGTTCAAAAAAAGGGAAAAAAAACACATTCAACCAGTGGCATACTGGCATCAATCGGTTAAATGCAATCACCTAAAAGCCTGGGAGAGCTAATATAGGGCAGCTCATTTCACTTTTTAAGAAAGAAGAGAACTTGAGACAAATCTATAGGATGTGAAAAAAAGGCAACATAGATAATAGAATAAATTCTAATAACTGCATATTTTTGTCTTCCCCCATGATAGCTTAGTTTTAGTCAGTAACATTAAAGAGAAATTGAGATGTTCTCTCTAAATTAATGGGTTTAGAAATAAGAGAAAAATCAGTTCAGATATACTTATTGAACAATAGTGAACATTAATTTGCAACATAAAGAGCTTCTGTTTAACATTTTTGAATCTGAATTTTTAAAGAACATTCAGGCAACACCAGGATAATTGTGACAGCAGTGGCCGCGGTGACCATTGTACTGGTGGTAACAGCAGTCGTCAAGGTAGGTACAATCACTAGGGGATTTATTTTTGAAGATACTGTTAAGCTGAAATCTAGACCTTGAATGATTGGCAAAAACATAAATTTGATTTTCATGGGTTAAAGCATGCAAAAAAGACTAAAAACGTAGAATGAATTGTCTTCATTTTTTTTTCCTATGTCCAGAAAGCTCTCTAGGCTATAACACTTTAGTTGTAATAATGTTAAAATGCCCTTCCCTTGACCAGAGTGCTCTCGTGCGCTATATGAAAAGATGAAAAAGTCAGTTACCCTTCACAAATACTTTCTGATAAGTTGCTTTAAAAATAATCAAACATTTTCATAATTTTCTCTCACTCTTGTTTAAGACAAGAAAAACAAAACAAAACAATGGGGACCCTCAAGCAATGCACATACCCAGTCTTCATTTGAGCCCAAATTATTTCTTCAGCTCCAGCCAACTTCAAAGCTCACCAAAGTTTGTGTGTGTAAAGCCATACTACTTGCTTTGTTGAGGGGACTGTTGTAGCCCTCTAGCCCCTAATCTCATCTCTCTACACACCTCCCCTGTTCACTAGAGCACAGCATCTTCCAGCGCATGCATTTTATTATTTTATTCTCATATGTTTGTGATAGGCTGGCTCTGTTTTATAGTGTTCTGTCTTCTTCCTGTTGTGGTCAGTATCTTTGAAAAAGCAACCTTAGCTCTTCTTTCGTAGAGTAAAACTTTTCTTGTCTGACAGTGTGGCCCTGCCTGTGGAGAGATGCATCTTTGGACTCCCTGAGCATTACGATTTTGTCACAGCCTGAACTTTGGTTTGACAGTGGTTACTGTGAGATGACAAGAAGACACCAGAATGCCAACTCTCAGATGATTGAATCTCAGTCTTTTTATAATTTTGCTTTCATGTAGAGATTCACTCAGATGCTCTTTACTAGACAGTTTTAATAATGCTTATATGCTTTAGAGATAGTAATGTAATTTTGAGATGAAGCTCTTTCATTTAAAGAACTTAAACAGTACACATTTATCCTGGGACCTGCTGAGACCCTTGACATATCATAATCCAAGGAAGCAGAACAATTAACACAGCTCTGGTTGCACTGATTGAGGACTAGAGGGAAGAAACAGGAATGCCTCTGCATTGTTATGTAGATGTTTATTTTGCTCAGCTAGTGTTAAAATGGAAAACAGTGATTTACCTCTATCACAGGTATGTCTTGTTCTGTTCCCACTAGAGGATTAGCTTTATACATCAGCAATTCTCACAGATGTTTTTGTTTTATGCATCAGAAATGCATGAGAACTGGAAAACCCCGCTTTAAAAACACAGACGCTACTGAGAACGCTGCTGAAACGAAGTCTGAAGAACATGAGTTACGTCCCCTTTCCAAAGAACACAAAGAACAAAATGAGAATGTAATTACCAGAGCAGCAGAACAAACTAGCAAACTGACAGAAAAAAAAAGATACGCAAGTCTGTTAACGTTTGTATGTGAGGAGTCTACATGAGAAAGTGGAATTCTGGGTATATTAAAAGGACAGTGAAAAGGTTTTAGAGAAGATCAAGTTCTGAAGGTTGGTGTTCTTCTGAGGTCATTTGTTTCTATTTTTGCACAATAAGGACAAGAGAAGACTTACTATTTTGCACTTCACTGAATGTTTTAATTCCAGTTCTGCGAAAATGCTTCCCTCTGTTTTCAGTTTTAAAGTGGAAGAGATCTAAACCAACATTTTTTATTGGCCACAGGCAGTCCTAATGGGACACGTCCCTCCATAGCATCACCGATGTCTCTCCTGCAGCTGGAGAACAAAAATCCCCTGGTTGATAGTAGTGGAAACTTCTGAACTGACTGTATGAAGTGGAGTTTCTGCTGTCCTAAAAACTGGTACAGCCTCTGACCAGCAGGCCAGCTGGAAGCTGGGCTAGCCCAGCTCTAAGGGCCATCGCCTGCACAGGTTTAATCTATGCCGATGTAACAATCTGCACGTGAAGGACATGAGGCTGGGAAGCATGGCTGGATTTGCCCTTAGGTTTGATTTCGTCAGAGATCTGCCAATTAGGATTTGTTCCAACATAATGAAGTTGGAACAACTGACTGTTGGCAGTATGTAATCCTTTATTGATCCCTGGGGCTTGGCAAAATAGCAATACGTAGAAATGAATGCAATACACTATACATTGTCTCTGGGATTTCACTTGATATTTATTTCTGTAAGTGCTTTTTTTTTTTTTTTAATACATCTTCTTTTGGTTATGCCTGATTATATGAAATATCTTTTCATATCTGTCAGCTGAGACTGCACTTACTCCTCTTCGTGAACCTGAAATGCAATTGAGAGAGATAGTATACAGCTGTTAAAAACTGAAGTGTGGCAGGGCTTTTAGAGTAAGTTCACAAGAAAATGCCAAAAGCTTCTGTTCACTAATGCTTCTCCTTATAGCTGAAATACACTAGCACTAAACAGCCATACCATATTGAATGTAGCCAACCTTCCCTGTCTTGCCTCAGCTAAGAATGCAGGCTGCTTGTCCTCATGCTAGGATATGTATCCCTTTGAGGGCAAATGATTCCTATACAGACCTGTTGCAACATAATGTTGTTCACTCTGAATCACACGTACTTCCTGGAGTTTCCAGGAACATGGGTATCAGTTTTAGAGAAGGTATTTTTTAGTGTTTTAAGCTATTATAGCTATTAAAATAATAATGATAATGATAATAATAATGAAGTCTTTCCTATGCCATTCTCTCCTTAAGCATGTGCCATGACTTTTGGGACAGCATTCATTGCCTGAACATAAGAATATTTCCTGGCAGCTACTCCCATTACTGCCACAATTCCCTTTTTGTGGAGATGACACCTCTGAGTGTACCGCTGAGCTCATCATCTAACGTGGCAATGCTCTGCTGTAAGACAGAGCTGTTAAATCTGACAACATCAAACCCATCTGATTAATAAAAAGAAGCATCCACTTTTCTGTGACTTTTGCAGTTGTAAGGCAGAAGGAGGGTACTAGAAGTATACAGGGAACAAAAACTTAGGAGTATTTTGAAGAATAAATTACTCTCATAATTTACCTATGTTAGTGTCTGTGTGATGCTTTGTGAAATTATATGAAGGTTTTTTTTTTTTTTTTTTTTTTTTTTTTTTTT
>VXAV01003981.1:222795-233473 GCA_013399715.1 Alectura lathami
GTGTGTGTATGCAGAGCTGGAATAATTGAAGAAAAATATGTGGGAATTTCTCTTAAAATCTGCAAAACTTCTTGTAAGCTTCCGTTGCAGTGCTGCTTCCATGGTATGTAAATGTATGAGGCCAAGTGGTGTTTGCCTAGTCTTAATGTAGCCCTGCTCTAGATGGTGGAGCTACAGTAATTTATCTCAGCTAAAGGTGACTTTGTTAGTCAAATACAGAAGCAGAAATTTCCTTCCACAGATAGACACACAGACTCTACACAGGTAGAGTATCTGGAAATCTGCTAGTGCAGTAAGCCCCTGGCTTTACTGAATACCTAGAAATCTACATCATCAGCGGGAGAGAGAGATGGAGCTTTTTAATACACACACACAAAAAAAAAAAAAAAAACAGTTTGGAAAATTCTGGCTGCTGAGGTTAAGTGATACCATCAAGAGGACAGAGATTTCATTTTGCATAAGCATCAGATTCTTGTCCTGAAGACCTAGCGTAACGTTAAACTAAAAGACATAGTAAACAACAATTTACTCTCGTCCACATTACTTTAGGAGAAGCAACAGATCTCCCTGCATATACATCATTCACTACTGTGTATTAACCAGTCACGTTTGCCCCACAGAGAGAAACCATACCTTTTTCATGCCAATATCTCTTGACTTGCTCCTCAGCTTGTTAACTTGAGATTCAGCTATTTCAGCCCTTTCTTCAGCATCATCCAGATCATGTTGCTGTTTTCTGTACTTGGAAAGGTACAGATTGGCTTGCGCTTCCTGGTGAGAGAAAACAGCAAAGCTTATTTCCTGCAGTCCACGAGAAACAAAGCCTTCCATTTCATGTAGGACAAAAGGGCTCAGCATGACTCAGTAACAGTCTTGTGGGAACCAATTGCCTCATGGAGGGCTGAGGGTTTTTTGGTGTTTCCAGCAGCACTCTTCATTTTAGGAGGACTGGGAGGTTCTCAGCATGCCTCCTGAGGGGCTAGCAGGAAAAAAGAACTGCTTCCTGTTCCTCCCCTTCCGTCCACCCCCTGCAAATTACACTCCAATAAGATAAAACAGAATAACAACTTCACTTAATGTAATCAGCACAAATGCTATGTATTTTATAGATAAATACATAGATAAATTCAGGGTTCATATAAATGCTAATAGAAATACCCACACAAAGTCTGTTCTTGTACTAAAAGCTTTTGCAGATTAAAGACTGTGGTTATAGGATAATGAATTTTCCAGAGGAAAAAAAGCCCTAAAGAGTCACTTACAGCTTCCTCTGCTTGGTGTTTGTAGCTCTTCACTTTTAGCTGGAGCTTATCAATCAGATCCTGCATCCGGGCCAGATTCTTCTTATCTTCTTCTGACTATACCAAAACACCGTTAATTGGGTTAACAGTGTAAAAAGGCCCCAAACATCTCCCACAGTGCAGTCGTTAGAGGTGGCATGTATATTATTTTGCAGTAGGTTAAAATACAAACAAGCCATACTGCGACCAGCCTTTGTGTAGATGAGAAAAATTTTTGTAGGGTGATTGAAGATGCCCGTGAGCCTGGAGGCTGAGGACTGAAGGAGAGTAGTCTCCCTGTTTATATACAAGTAAATATTTATACAATTGTATCTAGGTGTATGCAAACACAGATGTATACGCTGTTCCTTGCTTGGGGGTGAGGAGCACTCTTGTCATTATAGAGCGTGTCGTTATTGAGTGAAACAGACGTATGGGCAGGCCTAAAATATATATAATTTGATTATTTTTAAATCTTCTTTGGATGTGCTTGTGGTAAAATGAGCCAGGTTTAAGCTGTCACAGTCCATAAACAGAGGGACTAGAAAATTCTGACTGCCTGTGCCACAGCAGTCTTCTTAGAAAACAACCTTCAGGCTCTGCATACAGATGTCAGAGCAAAACAACACGTAGGATGTTAAAAATATCCTCAAGCAGATGGATGGGATTATCTTCTTAAGAATACTGTTGAAAGCAAGGGAAACAGTGCTCTGTGCTGAAGTCTTGTTTTGAAAGCCAGGCAGCAACAACACCTGTTAGTAAACCTGCAGGAGGCTCGAGCCTAGACCCTGCCGCCCAGCAGTAGGTGACAGAGCCCTGGGACGGGACAGCCCTGCACCAAGTGATGCGACAGTTAACTTTAGAAGGTTAACTTAACCTTCTGGCTCTTTTCAGCAACGTCAGCACAGCTGACAGACAGCTGGCCTCTCTCTTCCCTTGCAGCGTGAATAGTCATCTAAACCTGCTTCATACTAACACTGAGCTAACAAACACTGCCAAATCCCAGCAATAACATGCTTTCTAGCAGCAGTTCCAATGAGTCAGGTAAAACGATGGTAGCCCTAGGGAGGTGCTCCTCCCATCCCTAAAGCTTCCTGCAATCAAGAAAGCTCTGGGTAATGCCCTCCTTCATCCTTCAGTGGAACACTTAAGGCCCAGTTTGAGAGAAGACTTTCCTTCCCAAAGACCTGCTGGTTACCCCTGCCCTCAGCGTACCTGGTAAGTCAGCTCTTTGATGCGCCTCTCAAACTTACGGGCTCCCTTTTGGGCATCCGAGTTGCGGCGGAGTTCAGTCTCAAGTTCATTCTCCAGCTCACGAACCTGAAAAAAATGGAAAAACCCTTGCCATTATGCTACATATATAAAGCAGCACATAATTTAGTTCACAGTTGAAATGCTCATTATCTGAGCATCTCAATAGAGCTGAATTTCAAAAATGGATAAAAATGTGGCCTTTCCCTTCTACTTTTTTCATAGATGTATTTAAGTTGTACCAGCAGTCAAAGGTCCAGAACCAGATGCTGTACAGACATATGCAAAGGCCAAAAAAAAATTAACTGAACCAAAGACAGGTCTTTTCTGGTTTTAGATATTGTGCCATTTTAATTTTATTTTTTATTAATTTTTAATCAACAGCTTGGCTATCTGCTGTGCTACGACAGCTTGTTGTAACTGGATGATGAAAGGGAAGCACGTGCCCAAGAACTGTTCACCTGCTTTCTGTGAGAAAGAGAAAAGCACTCACAGTGTCTGTTGTTGGCCTCTATGAGCTTACCAGGCAGCCCTAGGCCACCTCCCCAGCCACAGTTCTGTAAGGCGGGGGATAGCGTTCTGAGGTTTGATTGCAAGCTTACCCTGGATTCCAGTTTCTGGATTTGTTTCTTGCCACCTTTCAGGGCTATTTGTTCTGCTTCATCCAGTCGTTTCTGGAGGTCTTTAATGGTTTGCTCCATGTTCTTCTTCATTCTCTCCAGGTGAGCACTGGTATCTTGCTCTTTTTTAAGCTCTTCAGCCATCATTGCTGCCTGAAAAAAACAACCAAGCTTTACAGCACCTCTATTATGCCATTGAATTGTGCCTCAGTTAAAAAAAAAAAAAAAAAAAAAGATGGTAGACATGTCTTGAATCATCCACGACTTGGATAATTCACTATACCCAAAGCTGCAAAGAATATTTTGTGTCTGCGTGTCTTGCATGGACAGGGAGAATGCATTTTTTTTCCCTCCATATTCAAACGGCGTGATTTAAGTTGGTGGTTTTTTATTTGTTGGTTTGTTTTTCTTTTTGTTTGGTTGGTTTTGGAATCTGCGCTATATGTGTAAATGTCCTCATTTACAATACCTACAACCTGTGCCACCCTCTGCAGACATTTCAACTTATTAAAAATCTAATATTTGCTTTTGAGGCTTTTGAAAGGTAGTGAATTAAAACAACTGGCAGACAAATTTCCCTGCAGAGCCATAGGCAAGAGCTGCCTGATCAGCTATAACAGCACAGCAGTTTCTCTGGTCTGTGCTGTGATAGGAAGCTCGGTTTCAGCATCTTACGTCGTCCCTGGCCATTCTGTAAGACTGGTAACAAGCATGCCAATTAGCTCATTTCTGATTTGACATGTTTCCCTGCCACCAAAAACCGTTTACAGATTTTGTATCCATCACTGAGCAGTCATCGGAAGGCGGCAATCATTGCAAGCCCAGGCTGGAGTTGAATCAAGGACAATCAGTGTCTCTCTGGCAGGCAGTAATAGCACTGACTGCTGAGAAGCAGTGAAGACCATGGTACAAGAATAGCTTCATCCGGGCACTCCAGACATGTAACACATAGAAACTTCCAATTCTAGATTTCATTTTATCCGCTGCTATGATGTGATATGTCAGCCAAACTTCATTTCTCCAGGTCTGTGTGAAATGAAACAATACCAAATGATGTCCTCCTGACAGGAAAAATGCATTCCATCTTCTTGAGATCTTTGGCTTCATGTTTTCCTAATGGACACCTAGTTTTAGGGTGCCTCATTTGGGATGCAGTAATTTTGTTTCTTACACCAGATTCTATGTACACCAAACAACCAGTTAGTGCTAGTTCAGTCTGAACTGGTTTAGCCTATCCAGGTGTACAATTTACCCACTTCAAAGGTGATGTGATCTGAGACTTTGACTGCATTCTTGAAAAAAATAAATAAATACAAGATCAGGCAGAAGGCCTTCCTCTCTTTTTACCTCTAGCCTGATTAATTTTGTAGTTTCATCAACTGCCTCCAGATAACTGTGGAGCACCTGGGATATGTCAGGTTTGTGACAGATACTTAGGAAATGCTGGGTTGTCCTCAGACACTGTGGTGCTGAAACAATGTGAGCAAGAAACCAGGCTCCTTACATCTGTGATTGCTTTCTTGGCTTTTTCCTCTGCGTTCCGGCACTCCTGGATTGATTCCTCCACTTCATTCTGCATCTGCGAAATGTCACCCTCCAGCTTCTTCTTCTGATTGATCAGGCTTGTGTTCTTTTGTTGCATTTGCCACAAAGGAGGAAAAGAGATTGTTAGAGACATGACTTCTTTAAATACCGTAGCACACCAAGGCTTAGTGACTTTTGCAGCCCCTGGCACTATTTGGGGAGGGAAACCCAGGTATGTGGTAAGGGCTGGCTTTTACTATGCAGCTTAGCTTCAGACCTAGGAAATATTAAAAATACTCTCAAAGCTGTAAATGTTCAGATCTTGATTCAGATAAAATAATAAGCTAGAGGCTGAGAAAGAAGAATGAATAAGGCATTCAACATGGAAAACTAACAATCCATATTCAGTTAGTTAATGAGGTGATTAAAACAAAAACCCCGTATCACCAAAGTGCTGGAGGAAAAATCACAAAAGCATTGCCAGCCTGTAGCACATTCTCACTTCCTTCTGAGCACTGATTGTTTAGTGAAGAGAAGCCTGGGTTTTGTGGCAGAAGTGCTGGTGAGTCAGGAAGTGTCCCTTCGTGACCCTTCCAGTCCAAAGGCCTCTATTAATGAAGCCCCGTGATGTGGCAGAGCATGTTTTGCTGCACTGCACAACAGGCCTAGTGTTGCTTTGCTTAGTAACAGCAGTGCCCTGTGCACAAGCACAGTGTGTGCTGGTTTGCCAAAGAAGGGCTTCCCATCCCAGTCGCAGCCTAGTGAAAGCAGAAAGCTGTGGTTCTCCAGCACCCGGAGAAGGAAGGAAAGAGAACTTGTTCTTATAATCTCCCATCTTTGTACTTTCTGGGAACTCTTTAAAGCAGTTGGCTGAGTCATCGGTTCCAGGTAACCTGGCAGGAACAAGGGGTCATACCTGCAAAGTGACTTATTTCCTCCCCCTCATTTTCTGCCTGGAAGGCACTCAGGGAGTGTCTGCCTTACAGTGCCCATGGACAAACAGTGTCAGCCCTTAACAAGTGAGGCTCAGTTGAACACAGACAAAGCCAACCTGAGTATGCAGCAGGTTCACACGTTCGGTGGCTTCCAGCAGCTCGTGCTCAGCCAGCTTCCTCGCCCGCTCGGTCTGGTCGAGCAGAGCCCTCAGCTCATCCAGCTCTGACTGGAGAAGATTGTTCCTCCTGTCTGAGACCGCCAGCTGCTCCTTCAGGTCTTCGTTCATGTGCCCTGAGTCATCCAGCTGCACCTGGAGCTCCTAGAACAAAGCAGCCAGGTTTTTGTGAGTCCAACTCCATTTCAAGCCCCTGTGCTCACATGAGAGGACCACAGATTGCAGAGGTTGGGCCCCACCTCGAGAAGTTCAGTGCTTCTCTATTGGAGAAGGATTTTCTCCAGACTGTTATCTGAATAGTTTTTAGTTATGTGGGGCAAAGGGGGAAAAGCCTGAGCTGAAATCTGTCAGAGCTGGCTCTTCTGCCCAAGAGATGTGAAGTAGGCAATGACTTAAGGTCTCTTAGCAAAGCTCTTTCAAACAAACAAACAAAAAAAATCAGCAGTTGAAGCAAATGACAAAGCTGAACATACACACACTCCCTGTACTCCAGCCGCCTGACTTGCTCTCCACTTTTAAAGGATTCGCGAGCTCACAAGGAAATCATAGATTTTCAGTACCTCATGCTGTAGCTCTCTACCCCTGCAGGAGGCTGTAGCCAGCAGGAGTTTTATGCCTGGATCTCATCCACCTTGTCTGCAAGTCTTGGAAGAAATCAATAGTTCAGTATTCTCTCATGTCAGACATGATCACTAAGGGCTTCCCTGCATGTCTTTGTGAGAGTAGCTTCTCTCTTAATCACCATCACCATTGCTGTTTTGCTATGAAACTCTGCATAGGACTGACAGCTCTCAGTGTACCTTGATTTGTGTCTGCAGGCTACGTGCTGACTTGGTTGCTTCTGCAGCATGCCTGTTAGCATGGCTGAGCTGGATTTCCATCTCGTTGAGGTCCCCTTCCATCTTCTTCTTCAGCCGGATGGCCTCATTTCTGCTTCGGGCTTCAGAATCAAGGGTGGACTGCAGTGAATCTATGGTGCGTTGCTGATTTCTCCTGTTTTTGTAATAATGTAGAATGGGACATTTAGGGTGAACTGAGACATTTTACCTTCTGGGAAGGAATGTAGAACTACTGCAATGGTACTTCACCTTCCAGAGGTGTGTCATTGCTAGAAGCAGCACTACATTTCTGAGTGACGTACGTAGCATGGGTTTCTAGTGCCTTGTTGCCAGCTACGTCTGCTGTGTTTCACACCCTCAGCCAACTCCTGATCTGTAAGCACCTATAGCATCCTTCTCCCATGTTTCCTTTGGCAATATTACAGCAGGGACTTTCCTCAAACCTCTTATGAGTGCAATCAAGTACTAGTTTGAACCTTGCAAGAAGCACTTCAAGTTTAACTGTCATTTACCAAGGTATTTACTGAATCATCTACTGAGATGCTTTACATGAAGGCATTAAGAAAGTGGATTAATCAAACTGATGGTAGGTAGCTACGTTCAAGCTAATCACTGTAGGCACTCTTTATATAGTAAATGTCATTTGCAAGCTACAATTTATCTTAAAGTAGATGTTGAAACATACACTTGTTCAATTATGATGCGAGTAGTTTAGGAATAGAAATCTGTGTTATGGACATTTAAAGTTTTCAAAGAGATTAAGCCCGCTGTAATTAACAGACTGCCCCCCCTGTGAAAAGCACCTTACTGTCAGTTTGAGAGATGGCAAAACAAATAGAGACAGGTGCATACTTTTCCTCTAACAGTCTGAGCAGAGAGGCTTAAAGACAGCTATTCCAGGCTCTGAGTCCCATGGTGAAGGTTTTGCTCTCTTGCAACCAAAAAGTAACTCAAAGCATGGAATATTGCCCACACAGTAAAACTTTCATCTCACTGCTGGCTGGGCTTGGCTGATTGTGTAAGATTTCTGGGAAATCACTATGTCAACAAGAAAAACCTTGAGGATCTTATCGGTTGGACAAGACCCAGAACTTTGCCCCAGGTTCCCCGGGGACACCACAGCCTGCCTGCTGAGCAGTCTAGCAGCTAAAAGCGCACAGCAAGGCTGAGGCAGAAGCACAAATTAGGATAGCTTGTCCTGGGATCTCTGCAATCAGTGCAACTATGCAGACCAGAATCTGTGCTGGGGGGAAGAGGGGACTGACAGAGGACACAATCCTTCTGTAACTGAATTGCTTTCCATTCTTTCTGTTCCTCCCTTTCACCTGCAGGCTCCTCCCCTTTTCTATACACACTTTCTGTACCCCTGCAGGTCTCACCGCTTAGCCAAATGGCACGCACATACCTGCAAGCCCCTCTCATCCTCCCGCAATCAGTGTGGCTACGATTGTATAAAGTAACTAAGTGCAGAGGTAAAGATTGCCTTTAGGTAACATCAGTTTGGGCATCACTGAAGTCATACTGCTGATTCGTGGTTCCCATGGGAGAAGCCATCCTAGGGGATCTGGAGGAGGCAGCAGACCAGACCTGCTTGTCTCGATGCTGTAAACACACAGATTTGGCAGCTCAAGGTCTTCTCCATGACTTTGGCTGTGCCAGTCAGTTCTCTTATGGCTGCTTTGTGATGTGTCCGATGGGTTTACGTGTACACTGGCAGACAGTGGGCTGATGGGAATATTTTGAACTAAAAAAGGTCCTCTGGTAGGACTGCCCTCTGGCAAATAACCAGAGCTGCCTTAGTTCCTGATACTGGCAGTATCTGCTTTTCCTGGCATAACTACATGTGGTTAGTTTAGCTGGCTTGGGTCTTGAGAATATTTCTGATTTTTTGAGCTGGAAAAAAAAAAAAAAGTTTATCTCTGCACAGTACCTCATATTTTCCATTTCTTCATCTTTTTCTGCAAGTTTCCTTTCAAAATCAGCTTTAAGCTGAGAAAGCTCAAGCTGAAAACGAAGGGTCTTGCTTTCTTCATGTTCCAAAGCTCCCTGAAACAGAAAGCACAAAGAGCTTGCAGTTGCTTTTTGTTTTTCTCAGATCACAAACTGCTGCACAAGGACGGCCCCTTCTTACTTTTCTCCCTGTTTGCAGTAGCACTGTTCCACCACTGCCCCTCTCTAAGCAAGGACATGACCTCCTTACATGGCAAAACAATGCATTTATTTGCCTTCTAATGCAACCTGGCAGCTGGAAAACTGAGCAGCAAGCTCCTCAGAGTACAAATTGTGAAGCAGTCCACAGCACACAAAAAGATACTTTAGGCCTTGCCTGCATGGGTTTGATACCAACAGATGCATTCCCCTGCACCACAATACAGAAACCCTCATGGGCTTCTATGGGAGAGGGAGAAGCTAAAGCCAGATTGGTGTTGGAAGGTCTGAGGGGTCCACACACACCCCAGCTCATACAGCTCTCTCCAAATCAGGGAGCGTTGAAAACCTCCCACATACGCAATCTCGTTATGCAATATGACTTTAAGAAAAGAAATAGCAGATATAAGTTCTGTAGGATAAAATACAAAACTACTCTGCCCCCTCTTTCCAGTTAACGTGAAGGAAGCACCACAGAACACAGGAGGTTTGTCCTTGTTCTGATGTCATCTCTCACTTTTGGAGGCCAAGAATTGCGCTCATGGTGGCCTGCAGTTAACCACCAGGCCTCTGTCTCCCAGGTCTTGCACAAACCGCGCTCAGTGCCACTCTGACTCATCATCACACAGGGAAGGAAAGTGGAACCAAACGCCATATAGCTTGGAAATGCTCTCTGAAAAGTAAAATTGCACTGGCTTAGCTGTGTTTCCCTCAAGAGATTATGAAAACAGAATGGGGTTTCTGAAGGCAAAGCTGTTCCAAGTCCTTGCTTATCTCTCGCCATCAGGAAGCAGCTACACATCACTTTTCACTTGGCCACTTCCCGCCAAGGAGCCATCCAGTGTTACTGAGAACAGCACACAGGAGCACTGTGTCACCAGTGGCAACTGTCAGAAGCCCAAATCACAAAAGACGGAGAAAGTCTGCATTAAGCCATTTCTTTCACAATGAAAATAAGATACATCATCGCTTTACTTTCATTAGCTGCAGATTTCACTGAGCTTTAGGAAACCATTTCACACAGTTCAGGAAAGTAAAGCGTGCCCCTCAGATCTCTCAAGAAGTGATGTATTCTTTCCAGTGAGAGAAGCTCAGTGACAGAGCATGAAATCACGCTTCACATCTCAGAGCTGTGGAAAAAGACGTGCTATTTCCTCTGCTCTGATCGCAAGACCTGTTTGTTTGGCTGTGAAATCCCTGCAATCTGTAAAGCATCCTGTAACAGACAAAAGAGGTTGCACAGCATGTCAGGTATTAACGGATCCCTGTCACTGCATGATACTCACTTCAGCAGATGCTATGCAATTCGAATGAAACGCAGCCCTCACTAACAATCCCTTGCTGTGTTGCTTCTAGCCAGCAACACCTACACCCCTTCCTAGCTCTGCAATGCGCCAAACTACCAAAAAAAACCCCGACAACCCAGCTTTCTAAGTGAATAACTAGGATTTCCAGTCAGCCTGTTCCGTGTTGTTGGTTTGTTCCTGGAAAATGGGCCATCCCTATTGGATATAGGCATACTTGTTGCTATAAAAATAAATACAGTGATGCTAAGTGTCTTTACCACGCTCCTATGGGAGTCAAAGATTTTCTGAGTGGCCTGTTTTCATCTCATTTCTGAGCCTGGTACCATTTTTATTTTTATTTTTTAAAGCAGGCTGCAGTATCTCGCACAGTATCTAAAACCTTACAGGATTTCAAGTCATCAGGAGGTTTGTTTTCTTATGTTCAAATATAGGAAATGGTGAGTTTGCTGATGGAAATCAGACACAAGAAACATCTGATAAAATACTGTGAAACCGTAATTCCTAGCAATGTTTTCTGAAAGACTGGAATACTTTGTGTGGGGTTTTCAGAAGGTGAGCAGCACATTTCTGAGCTTCATAAAAGAAAAGAGAAAAAAAA
>VXAV01003981.1:233915-245413 GCA_013399715.1 Alectura lathami
TTTAGCATCAGAGTGTAAACATCAAGCAATTCACGGAATTAGAATATTGGACCTGTGCCTCAGGCTACTACCTCAAGTGCTCATCTGTAGTCAGACAGCTTGTGTACAGCTTGCTTTTACAGCAGCTGTTTTTACCTGATGAACTTGAGGGCACAGACTTTCTTGTAAATGCTTTTTGAAGTGGTTTAGTTTTTATCTGTGATCTGCAGCCCAGTAACACCATGCCCTGCTTTAGGAGCTATCTAGGCTTCATCTGTTGCATCTTTGCCATCTTTCTTGTTCCTCCCGTGAGGCTGACACCTCTGCACGTGATGAACTCACTTCTGCCCCTCTCACTGATGGCAGTGGAGAGAAACACACCAGTTGGAGTTAGAAATTTGCTTTCAATGATGTGAATTGTTACACTAGAGTAACAAGTGAGGATTGTACTGCCAGTAAAAGGCTACAAAGACTTTTAAGAACTTTCCTTCTCTCTTGCAACAAGGATGATTCTTTCAATCAAAACTGCAGGCAACATTAGATAACACACATCTAATCAGTCCTCTGGCAATATCATTTTCAATGCTTAAAACCTTCATTGTCAGCATCAGTCAGTGTCTCCAAAAACACCTGAAAGCTGTTCTCAAGAGGGAGAGACATGCCTTTCCCTACAGTTGTCCCCACCGCTGTGGATCTGGTACCAACCATGGGGCCTGAACGAAGCCTACCTTGGAGGTTCTTGTTTTCCCGTTTCAGTGTCTCCAGATGGTCCAGCGTCTCTTCATAGGCATTCTTCAGCTTGAAGAGCTCGGTGCTGAGGCTGCGGGCCTCCTTCTGGGAAGCCTCTAGCTCAGCCTGTGACTCCTCATACTTCTGTTTCCAGTCATTGATGATCTTGTCAAACCCACGCTGCTTCTTGTCCAGGGAGGCAGCTGCCGAGTTGGCCTTTTCCAGGTCAATCATCATGTCTTCCAGCTCGTTCTGCAGCCTGTGCTTTGTCTTTTCCAGAGAAGAGCACTTGGCATTGGCAGCCTCGATTGCTTCCTCAGCTTCTTGAAGGCGAGCAGCAAGCTTTTTCCTGTACGGTGGGAAGAAACAGTAAAATGACAGAGAACAACCACTGCTGTGCTATCCAGAAAAACTGACACCAAAGCAGTATCTCAACAACTTAGTTCCCAGAGGGAAAATGGGAGGGGAAAGGAAGGGGAAAAAAGTCCTCCCAGCTGAGTGCCAGGTGAAGCCCATGTAACCCACTTACTTGGCATCTTCCAGCTCCTCAGTCCTCTGAATGGCATCAGTCTCATACTTTGTCCTCCACTGTGCCACTTCTGCATTTCCCTTGGAAAGAGCCCGCTGCAGCTCTGCCTTGGCTTCTTGTTCCTCCTCATACTGCTCCCGCAAGAGATCACAGTCATGCCTGGCCGCTTGCAAGGCATGAGCCAGGGCGTTTTTGGACTGCAGGGATAGAAAGATCACAGCAATGCAGGGTTACTGACAGCAGAACCCAAAAAACATCGCCTAGAAATTCAAAAGGATGCTGAAGTCTTTGTTTCTTTTTGTTTCTGGCTTTGACAGTTCTGGTCAAGTCAGGTAAGAAGAATCTGAAGTCATCCCAGCTGGTGACATGCTGGGCAAACTATTAAGACTGAAGTTATTATCATACCTTTGGAGAAACCTCCAAATTTTTAAGACACAAAGTCTGAGATTTTGGGTATACTATTGGGTAAGTTTTACTTAGCAATTATGGACACCAGTTATTTTCCAAAACTCTGCTCCTTTGACTTGCTTCCGTTATGGTAGGAATTTATATCTGTGTAGTTACCAGGAAGTGTTCTCACTCCTGTGTCTCATTCCAGCTTTTATCCAGGACACAGATGAACATGAGTAGTTTTTCCTGTTCCACCTTAATGAATGGGACACAGTCAAAGCATTACCTTGGTTTCCTCTTCTAGCTGTCTCCTAAGTTCTTCAATCTGTTGCGTAAACGATGTTTTTCCCCGGGACAGCTGACTTATCAGTGACTCTTTCTCTTCAAGCTGTCTTACAAATTCACCTGTCACAGGATTCAACCAGAGAAGAGAAAGGACAGGAAGTGACACATTCACAGCCAAAAATCAAAAAAATTCGCAGAGCCAAAAATCAAAGTCTGACCTGACCAGTTCTGCTGAGGAAAAGAACTAACAGGATTGTGGCTGGCCTCTTGTGAAGCATCTTCCAAACTTGTAACCATCAAAACACTCCACCACTCCACTAGGATAATTTTTTTTTTTTTTTTTTGTTATTACTTGCTCTGGAATTATCTTGATTCAAGATCTTTAGTTCACGGATCAGACTAGACTGATGCTTTCTTTCACATGCAGTTGTAGCTGATTTTATTTATACATCTTTTCACTACTTTGCCTCTTCACACACGCCTTTTCAGAAGGCTCCAAAGTACCCTAATAACCTCAGCGTACAGAACAGAAGGATGCATCAGGAAAATTTTGTTTATCACAGGAAGGGCATCACTACAGGGTGGCAACTGCAGCCTTACAGGAGTTCACAGAGCAAACAAAATAACAGACAGGAAATGAAATGTGTCTTTGAAAATACACAGGAAGTTAATCTAGCAGAGCAGTGTTATCTGATGAGTATGCAGAGATAAGAGTTATTCTCTGGCCAAAAACTGTCACATGCACTCTTTTGGTTGGATTTGAGCATCCTCTAGAGTGCAGTGCTTGAGGCCATGCTGAGGAAGGTGTTGTATTCACACAGACAACAGCAGTATGGCAACTCCCTCATCTTCCCTCTAGCTCTGCAAGATAGATGTATGTATGTGTCTTCATTTGTGAAACTGGATACTTAGCCAGCACAGACACTTCTCTTCATGAGGCGGTAGGCACAGCATGCTGGTAAATATGGTTATAGATCAGTTTTGAAAGCCAGTGCAAGGCAGGGTCTCCCCTACCAAGGTTATAAAATACTGAGGACAGGACGACTGGAAGATGCAAAGCTACAGCTCCATTCAGTAAACCTAATCCAGCCACCTTCAATACAAATGTCACTGCACAACACAACTCTTTGATGTAACCACCTGACATACTGCTTCCCAGCAACTCATCAGGGCTGAACACTCACATACCATTCTCACTCTGGAGTTTTGTCTTCTGAGTAGTGAGGTCATTCATGAGGCGAGTCATTTCATCCAGTTTAGTTTTTGTCTCGTTCAGATGATCTTCATAAGTGCGACAGAGTTTCTCTGCATTTGCCTAAATGGGAACCCGAAGAAAAGACATAAAAGCTGTAGCCTCCAAGTAGCCATTAAGAAGCTGTAGTCTGGAAGTGAATGAGAAGAAATAATCCCACACATCAGGGCTCTATGTGAGTGTGTGCATGTGTCTGGTCACTGATTTGAAGACAGGGACACTAGAACTGAGAGAGGAAAAGCTGCCATGTCACCTTGGAGGACAGAAGTAACGCGGGGAATAGAGTCTCCTCTTTGGACAGCCTTCCTCAGTGTTTTTTTTCCCTTAACTGTGTTCTGAAGTGAAGCACCAAAGTAAAAAGACTCTGCAAGACCTTCAAAAGCAATCACATGCCTATGAAGTTCAGACATTATCCTCATCATAATTGCTAGATGGGAAAATCACCTCCCATGAAAATTGCTTTACTGATTCTGCTCTAATTGCCATTTATCACAAATCGAGTTTGATGTCAGCCTTCTAATACTCAGAACACTGAAATCTCTTCACATTCACAGAAAGAACTCTTTAGAGTGTCTTAAAGCTACCAAGACTATCTACTCAGGAAGTAAAATGCATAATTCAGCCATAGGAATTAAAAATCATCAGGATGGTCATGCAAACCTTTGCAATGTAAAAACTTTCCTTGCTAATGTGACTCAAAACTGTGAGCCAGGATCAGGATCTGAGAGGGAGGAATCCAGCCTTGGATGGCATCACCCCAGTCATCATCAGCCTGGGGGAGCACAATTTAAATGACGCAGTTCTTAAGATATATGGATATACGTCTGGGACTAAGGATGCACTGTATTTTAGACAGGCCATCTCAGTGATAGACCCATCTCCAGGGGTGGAAGGCTATATCACCAGCTGGGGAGGGGGTGATACTGTGCACGCAAGCACCACCAGATTACAAGATATCACCTTTTGAAACGCTCCAGCCCTGCCAGCTGTCCCGGGAAGCCTTCAGACGAGCCTTGGCTACACATGACCATTGAGGGTTTGGGAAGTCTCAAGACCCTTACTTTTCCCTTGGCCATCTGCTCCATGTTGGATGTCAGATCATCCACTTCCATCTTCAGCTCGCTTTTCTCCTTCTCCAGTTTCTGCTTGACCCGCTGCAGGTTGTCCAGCTGCTCCCCCATCTCAGCCACGCTGTCTGCGTGCTTCTTCCTCAGGGCGGCAGCTGTGGCTTCATAGTGCAGCGTGGCCTCCTCCAGGTCTCGCCGCAGCTTCAGGAACTCAGCCTCCCGTTTCTTGTTCATCTCCAGCTGGGCAGCAGTGGCTCCCCCGGCCTCCTCAAGTCGCTCACTTAATTCCTCCAGCTCTCGGGCCAAATCTGACCTCTGTTTTTCCACCTTGGCTCGGGCAGCTCTTTCTGCTTCCAGTTCCTCTTCCAGCTCTTCTATACGAGCCTACCAAAGAGAAAGGAACACCTTGGGGTCACCTCCATGATGACTACCAACAGAAAATCTTGAAGCACCTTGCAAATAGTTAAACCCTGTCTGCTCACACTTTACCACAGAGATGGAAGCACAGCATTTAAAGGACTTGCCCAACTGTGTTAATAAATCAGATCTTGAGCCAGAGGATAAGTTATATCTTTCTCATAGAAGATTGCTCTACAAGCTCTACAGTTTGCTCTACAAGATTTAATTCAAGACATTCAAGTCAAGTACACTGACCTCATATTCTGTCATTACTTTACACTTAAGATCAAGTACAGGAGAGAAGTTACTTGATAGTAGAAAGGAGGAGTAGTGACTAATTGCCATTGAAGGGAACTTTGTTCTCTTTGCTTCCATTCTAAAAGCTAAGTGATGGAAGTAACTTCTCTCCAGGAGTTTTAAGACTGAGGATTTCAAATACAGCAGTATGTAGAATTTAATGAATAATGAATATTCATTGGGAGTAATTTTTTTTGTTTTTTTAAATGAAACAGTTATTTCGATGAACCTATGCTTCACGCTCAAGTTATCTGAATGTTATTTATTAAAAAAAAAAATCAGAGCTGATATTTTGTTTGAACAGTGCTGCCTGACTGGCCTTTTCATTTCTGTTGAAGATTTCCTGTGCATTTGAGCCCTTACCCTAAATTTCAAATCCATATCTATTCACTGCTGAACTTCTCCCTGGCAACCACAGCAATCCTCAGCTCCACAGTTCAGAGATTAAAACAAAACACTGAAGCCTTTCTGCCTTTTCTGAAACCACTAGCATTCCACAGTCACAGGTCCTGTGGAATACATTCCTGAGGGGAAAAGGGATCAGTCTGGGTACTACGGAGTTGCACTACTTTGGGTCTCAAAGCTGAGCTGCAGCTAGTTGTGAAAATCTCCGAAAAGCACTTCAGTGAGGTACAAAATCACAGAATGGTTTGGGTTGGAAGGGACCTTGAAGACCATTCAGTTCCAACCTCCCTGCCATGGGCAGGGACACCTCCCCTAGACCAGGTTGCCCAAAGCCACATCCAGCCTGGCCTTTGGGAGACTCATCCTAAGATAAGTGAGAAAAAAGCAAGCTGACCTGAAGCTCCTTAATCTTCTTCTGCAGCTGCATCACTATAGCTTGTTCATCTTCTATCTTGGAATTCAGTTGGCTCATTTCAAACTCCTTCCTGCCAAGGAAAGGAAAATCTCACTGTGACAATTTTCTCCATAGTTCAAAGCTAGGCTTATGCAATTTTTAAATGGTTGTTCAATAAAATTCCAGCGTCTAAAACTGAAAACAATCCTCATATATTGCCACATGCAAAAAACCACATCCTCATCTTAGCAGTTGCTTCTGAAGTCAAGACTCTGCAGTATTTGTTCAATTACATTCCTTATTCTTTATGTCATACAAAGTAACATTATTTTCATATTCAAAGGAAACATGCGCTTAACTGAGTCAGGTCTTTCAACAATACTGTCAGAGTTAGGATGAACAACTTTTTAACGGCTTTCTTCAACTTTCTCCTCCAAGCAATGAAAAGCAATTAATTATTATTATTTTTAAAGCTGATCAGTGTAATCAATTCGAACGTTTCAGGTATACCATACACAAGTAACAGAGTAATTTTGCCCTCAGTCCTTGGTTATATACTCTCTAGTATGTTATGGAATTTCCTTCTAGCTACCAGGATGTCACATCTGAATGCATCAGGCAGTAGTAACTGTGTCGCTTTACTTTATGAACAGAAAAAATCTCTTACTTTTTCAGCTTTTCTTCCATCTGCAACTTATCATTCTCCAAGTCCATGACACTCTCTTGGGTCAGCTTCAAATCCCCTTCCAGTTTGCGTTTTGCCCTTTCTAGATCCATCCTCACTTTCTTCTCTTGTTCAAGTGAGCCCTCAAGCTTTAGATACAAAGTCACTTATTAAATATGTTCAGCACAGGTTGTTTACAACAGTCAGTTGCATGCTAAACCCATCTTCAAGTGAGTTTTACCAAGTGTTGAAGAACAACCACTTAAATATAAGCATACAGTCTTATGTTTTTGTTTTGTAACAGCCAGTGGGTACAGAACTATAACATCAGAATTAGTCCATACTTCACGTTTGCGTAAGCATTACACTTCTCTTTGTAGCAAAGCTCCGTTTGACTACATACCAACTACAGTGCAAATACAAATTGAATAGATTTGCCCTTTTCGTTGCATTCTTTTCAGAGGATTGACTGCACAGATAAGTTTTATAGTCTTGCTGCAATTTTACTTTTTACAGACAGTGCACCGAGGGCTGCATTTATAAGTACTTGTTTCTGAAAGGACAGGAATACATTTCAAAGCTTTGCACCATTTTACACTCAGGAAAAGTGGTGGACAAACAAGCCTGCAGAAAGGTCAAAACAGAATCAGCTTACATCATCCACTTGCTGTTCCAGTTTCACTTTAGCTTTGCTGAGTGTGTTGACCTTATCTTCCTCTGCCTGAAGATCATCCAGAACCTGCTGATGAGCTTCCTGCAAGGACTTCTTCTCTTTAGTCAGTTTGCTGATATTCTCATCAAGAGTCGCCATTTCTTCTGTCAGATTTTTGACCTGTGTGAAGGAGGAAGGAGTATTTGTAAGACTCTGAAGCAAAGGATTATCATAACCTGGCTCAAATGACTGTCTGTACTGAACTTGTATGGAGGAAGACATTGGAAAGGAAGGGATGTGTTTTCCCAACCCCTTGTGGCGTTTTGAGTGAAACTGCCATCAAGGGAGCTAGTAAGTGCCAGTTCTAGTTGTGGACTTTCATTTTGCAAAAGCATTGATTTTTTTCAGTCTCTCTCTTTCTATGGTAGATTCCAGCTCTTGACTCTCTCTGGGAGAAGCAGGAGACCCTCAGATAAAGAGCTGGAAGAATTCACAGTTACAGCAGAAAACTGTTTACTTAAAAATGCCAAAACTAGACACAATTATTTAGAAGAGTTGCTGCAAAACTCACTTCAGAAAAAGAGAAATTCAGGCTCAGACTTAACAGATTTTCCTTCATAAGTTCAAATGACTCTGTGTGTACTAATCCTTCAGGGTGGCCTGTGCAACAGAGTATAGAGCTGTCAAGAAGACCAGTAGCTCTTGTCATAAAGGTAATCCTTGCCTGACCTCTTCAGAAAACACGGAGAAGTTCCAAATGTACCTTATTTTCCGTAGCATGCTTCTCTTTCTCTACTTTTGCAAGTGTTATTTCAAGATCATCGATATCTTTCTTGAGCTCAGAGCACTCATCTTCCAGTTTTCTCTTCTTGGATGTCAGCTCAGAATTCATCTCTTCCTCATCCTCAACCCGCTCTGTCAGCTCTTTGACTTTGGCCTCCAGCTGAATCTTGGATTTAATCAACAAGTCACATCGCTCCTCGGCATCCGCCAAAGTGTCTTGCTCCTGGGGTGGCAAAAGGAAGAGGTCATTGTCTCATTTGTCACCTAACCTGTAAGAGGTCACAGAGCCTGACCCAATCAATGCTAGGGAAAATTCCCTACTCCCGATTTCAGAAGACAAGACCAGCAGTTAGTTAACAGAGCAGGATGATACAGTGGTGACAATGACTACTCACGCGTGCTCTTCTAAGAATACTTCCTATCTAACTGCCACAGAAATCGCTTTGGACAGAACTCAGCTAAGTCTTGCATTGCTAGTTCACCTGGTTATATGCTAGAACGTGAGAATTTCGATCTGCTCTCATTTTTGGCAAGGCTCTGACAAGACTAACAGCTTATTTTAGTTGAATTGCAATAACATCATGGCCTGTAAGCCTTTGAGCTTACATCTAATGAACATATAAATATGTGTCTACTCACAGCTTGGAGCTGCAGAAGCAAATCATTTTTTTCCTGAACTAAAGAGACTTGCTTTTCTTCAAGTTCCTTTCTCCTGGCTTCAGATTTTTCCAGTGCCTCCTTCAGTTTCAAGAACTCTTCCTTCATATTGGCCATCTCTTTTTCAGTTTCTGCAGACTTCAGAAGAGGTTTGATCTTAAAGAAAAGCTTCATCCATGGCCAGTTCTTCACAGCCATAAAGGCGCGTATATTCCACTGAATTACGAGAAGGGCATCCCTGTTTAAGGAAGAAAACAAAATCCCCTAATGATCAGTGTGTGCTGAGAAAATTATCAGTCAGTTTTACCGCTCTGCTCCCAGTAATACTGGGAACTTCTAGGTTCCAACATATGCAGGAAACTTTTTCCATAGCTCTTTGTTTTCAGAGACATGAAAAATTTCCAAATCTGATTTTCGTCATTGCTGCAGGTAACCAATAGACAGTTGCTATTAGTGTTACCAGACATGCATGTTAAACCTTTAATTTAGGACTAGCTAGAGTCTTAGGGACTGTAATAATGGCTCTGTTCAACATATAATTAAATGGTAATGATGATTATCTGCTAAGATCAAAGGGGATAACTCCATACCTGCGCTCCACTATCTTCTGGAACTCGATCCGCATCAGTCTGCCACGTGCCCTTGCTTGGATCATGGTTAAGATCTTTGCAAGCCTCTCGTCCCTCATTTCTTCTAGATGTCCCAACAGACCAGCCTTGAAGAACACCTGATACATGCACAGATGTCATTTGATGACAATGAATAATTTTCCTCCAGAGTAAACCAACAGTTATACAGATTTTGTTGTAATTGTTCAGAAGAACGGTAATTTTATTGGCACTTCTGTTAAGCAAGAGAGAAAAGATGGCCAAATACTGTTTGCATTAGGGACTGCACTGCACAGTTCCACAATTTTTTTAAAACTGGGTCTCATCTTCCCAGTTTTGAGTAGGCCAAACCATTTTATTGCCACACTATGCAGTACCTTTCAGCTGTGGCAGGGCACAGCTCCCACAGCTCCCAACTGTCAGGTCCCTGCTAAAGGGATCATGTCACACAGCCTCCTTCATAAAGCTGCAGCTGATCTTGTGCTCCATCTACGTTTAAGCTTATCTATACGGTAATAAATAAGCTACTGTTTTACTGGGGACCAGGGAACATCAGCTCTTCTTGTGTTTGCTTGTAGTGTTGCTGTAATAAAAGCTTTGGGGGAGCTGAAGCTAGAGAAAAAAAATTCTTCTAGCACAGCCTAAAAGTTAATATCAGTTTGCTGCTATATTGCCAGTTTCTGTATGATTAATTCTTCATTAATTGCCACCACCAGAGACTGCCTGGTGTCCTATTCTGCAAATCAGATCCATTGCCTTTCTGTTTACATATTCTTGAATGGTCTTTTCTGGTTACCTTGGTGTGCCCGAAACGGTATTGGTTATGGTCAATATCTAAAGATGCCAGCAGTTTTTCAGCAGCTTTTCTGCTATCCACAAACTTATCCTCTGGGATTGCACCTGGATTCAGAATGCGGTACCTGTTAACAACAGATGAGCAATGAATAAAACTGGCCAAAAAGTGACCTAGAGTAATTTCCTGCTTTGCATCTACACAAGGACCAGCAGGAGCAGAGTTCTGCCTTCCATATTCAGGTAAACTGAATGAAAAATAAACCTGAATGGAAAAAATATATCGAATAAAGACAAAAAAACATACTTTGTTTATTTTGACTAGTGGGACAGGACAGGAGACAACACAGCTCTGCATTACCTTTGTTTGAAGTCAGCATAAAGCACCCTGTTAGGGAAACCCTTACGGCAAATGCGGATGCCTTCCAGGACACCATTACAGCGGAGCTGATGCAAGACAAGGAAAGCATCCATTTCACCTACAAGGAAAAACAAAGCTAGACTTTTCCATAGGGCTTAATCTTAGTTTCACCAAGGGAATAGAAAAATGTGAGGCGTCATCTCCTGAAAGGGTAACACCATGGGATAAGGCCAACAACACAGACAGTGTTTAAGTACATTCTTGGGCCTTGCAAGTAGATACTGGACTGACATTGTTCAAATATACTGAAGTTTTCAGACAGTTGTGCTTTCCATACCTGGTGTTTTTGATTCGTTGGGAATAATGCATCGTACAAAATGAGGTGCTGTAGATCTTAGGTTAGTCATCAGTTTATTTAAATTTTCCTGGAACAGACATACAAAAACCACAATTATCTTTAATGGTTTTGTGGAATTCTAATCACTTATTTCTTTGGTTTGTTGATTAAGTTTATTAGGGTCATGTCTCTAAGTAGTCTCCAGTAAGATTATAAGCTTAGCAAAGTCATTAAAGAGAAATGATTTCAAATCAATCAAAACACAAATTAACTTCATTATAGGAATCCACATTAATTTTAGCAAAACGTTAAGAACACATTTAGCAAAATGTGTTTTACTTACAGCCACAGAAGTGTCAGAAGCAACATGAACAGCCAGCCAGATGCAGTATCATCCTGCAGAGCATTTCTGTAACACCACTGTTTTGTATCTTTTTCTTACACTAACTACAGGACGTATTCTTCGTATAATGGTATATGAAAATGGAGGACACTTGATAAACTGTATTACATTGAGGAGTTACTTCATCTAACACAGCACTGATGTTAAACCCTGTTTTGTTATAAAATATTATGGTGACCTTAAGCATCAGGACTTCACACTTCAGTGCCTGTTGACAGGTTTCATCCTTTTTAAGCAGAGATTTCATACCATCTACTATGTGTATCAAGTTTGTTTCACCTAATAAGATTGATATGAACTGCATTTTTGTGTAGTTTTTTCAACTTTTCCATCTGTTCCTCATAAAAATTAGACTTTTGTCCTCCTGGCCAAATGTTTTCCCTTTACTGATCTTAATTTGACATCTTCTAGGCAGGCAGCAACATGCACTCAGTGCCTTCCAGCGATCTCCAGGCTCTGGGGATTAGAGCCTGAAGATTAGAGGTGAAATATAATGTCATCAGCGCAGACTGTTA
>VXAV01003981.1:261862-289826 GCA_013399715.1 Alectura lathami
AAAAAAAAAAAAAAAAAGAGGCAAACTTAGTAGGCTGTATTTATCGCTTATTATCATTGCAAATCAGTACCAGCTATTCCAGAAACAATCCTGAAAGGACAGGGGAGAATCACAGGAAGCAGTGGCGGAAAAGTAAAAATAAGCATCACAGCCTCCAGCAGTGCCAATTCCACCCCTGCCCTGAATCTCCCTCTTGTGTTTTGTTTGTGTCAGTACTAAAGACCTGCAAGTCATGCACATTCCCCTGTGTCCGGGAGACAATAAAAAAGAAAGTAATTTCCTGTCAGCAAAATGTTCCTTTGCATACTCCCCTGCAGGTCTTTGCTCACATCTGACCCCTCTGCCCTGAATTACTGCACCAGCCCAAGTAATTCTACTGCTTGCTCGTGGGCCACTCCTCACTGTATATGCACACTGCTCTAGTTATGCTGCAGGTTTGCAACTGATCTGTTATTAACCAAGTTCAGTAAATGCTAAATAGTAGCACCTTCCAGATCCACTGAGCCTAAGTCCCTCTTTTCTGTTTTAATTCCATACGTATCATGGCCAGCTGCATATTGGGCATCCTGGCCATATTTCACTCTTACCTGATGAAAGAGCACCTCTCTGCAGCCACACACAGACCCCCTCTGCCCCTGTGTCTTTGGTCCCCTCGCACTTGCCATTTTATGAAAACCAGGCGACAGCAGCGCGGGACCCCAAGTCTCTTTGGGATTTCACCCTGCAGCCTCGAAGGACCAGGTAGAAGCGCATCACTGCTGCCCTCTGCTGATAAACTTTTTCCAGTAATGTGAGGGTTGGGGTGAGGAGCTTCCGCAAGAAAATCCAGAGCTTGCTGCTGCACAGTAGGTGCTCAGACCCCATGGCAGTCAGCATAATGCTGATCCACAGCAGTTTCCTGCAAGAGACTTGAGCGCAGCACCCTCCATGGCTATACCCTTCATTAACCTTTGAACTTCTACATCTGATGAGCATCAGAATGAGCTCACAGTTGCCAGAACTAGCACAGGAACGGGCAGGGGAGGAAAAACAATAATTAAAAAAATTACGGATGCAGACTCCCAGGCTCCTGTTGCTTGTTGAGTATCTGCACATTTGGTGTACACTGCTCTCACAAATGGCCATCTGGTATCAATCACGTCTGCTAAATAAAGCAAAACTAAATTTAAAAGGAAGGAGTGCCACTTACTACGCAGCATGTCGTGGTATGCGTTATCAGCAATGGAGAAGATGTGAGGAGGGGCCTCCGAACGCCTCTTGCCTTTGTAGGCAGCAACAACCTCTGACTTGTAGACAGGCAGCCACTTGTAGGGGTTTATAGTCACGCAGAACAAACCTGAGTAGGTCTAGAGAGGAACACAAGACAAGGGTGAAAAACAGACTCTGAAAGACTGAGAAAAAAAATGTGTGTTAACTGGGGTTGCCAGTTCAGCTTCTGGCCTGACTTGGAATTCTGATGGGAATTGTAGCCTTTGATCTGAATGGCTAAAGCTACCAGTCTGCTGAGGGACCTCCGATCGGCAATCGATGACATCAGTGTTACGGACATTAAGCAGTTTTCCAAAGGGGGAAAAGTATCTCTGAGATGACACCCAGACAAAGCAGCCCCTTCAGCAGGGCAGAGGAGCAGCAAGGAGATGTATGTCTGATTTTCTGCCTGCCTGCCCAGTGAGAGCTGCTTCCTCTTGAAAACAATAATTATAAATAAAAGTCACAGCTTTTCTGTTCGAGCTCTATTCTTAGGAAGAGAAATCTGGGAGAAACAATCTCCCTTACTGACTTGATGTGAGCACCCTGGGGCAAATTTCAGCTGAATGTTCAAAGAGAAAACTTCACAGCACTATTCCCCAAAGCTGTGGAGCTTTTTCAGCTTTTGGAAAAACATACTCAGTAAAAATCTATCTTTATTATGACTCCGTGGGCTGCCCGCACCAGTTAGTTGGCGTCTGCCAGTTCTAGGATGAGTGAGTTTCCAGTTGTAACTCTGGGGAATTAGTGTTAGTTGGTAACTTTTCAGGTACTTAGTCTGTGTCCAAGCAGAAAACTTCACAGAACCCAGCTATTAGATGGGCACAAGCACTCCATGCCTATAGATTAATGGGTCAATGAATCCAGGAGCCTTCCCCTAAAAATTAGGACCTGCTCCAGAATGGCCTTGGCATGAGACCTCAGTCCTAATTTTCTGAAAGGAAAAAGAAGTCCAAGCCATGAATGGATTAAGGCAAAATGACAAATTTCATTTTCTAACTAAAATGATCTGCAAGACCAAGCTATGTTTGAGGCCATACATGTCCATACAGGGTTTATTAGATAAATCTAGAAACTGTATAACAATCAGAATTTAAACCAGATTCACTCCTCTGATGAAAACCAAAAATCTGAATAAGGATTGGCTAGAAAATCCATAGATTCCCCTGACTGACTTCATAAACAACTGGATGCAGCAAACTGAGGGCAAAAGTTTGGCCTCATGAGCATAGGTGCTACTGAAGCTTGTTCTGGTGATGACAGAAATTATGTCATTGATGTCATGGTGAAGATACAGAGCAAGGAACAAGGCCAGAGCAAAACAAGACAGACATTAGCACTGAAAATGAAGGGAATAAAATTACTGAACTAAATATAGAAAGGCTCCTAGTTAAAAGAAATTATATGTGTGCTCTAACCTTGAGGCATTGTTTCTTAACAAGGAAATCTCCATGGCTGGTAATGACATGGCTTAATATTAGGTGTGGAAAAATAAACTAGGTCTCCCAAAGGCCCTGACTGCTGAAAATATATTGTATGACATCCCTTTCCTAGTCGAGCAAAGAAAAACAGAGGTAATCATCTTCTTATTAATTCATTTTTGCTTGCCTGTAGTCACTCAAGTCAACTGCAAGAAACTTCTTCCCTGTTTCTTTCTGAAAAAATGAGCAAGACCCTCAGATTTATGACATAGCCAAGTTGTAAGCTGAATATGAAGAGTACGTGCTCAAACATCACAGCACTTGAACCCCGTTTTTCCAAATATATGAAGTAGTGACCCTTACATATATCATCCAGTTGCTGTAGCGCTTCCTCAGGTTGTACAACACAGATGCCTCGTTCAGATGGGTCAGCATAGCCATGTCTTCAATCATGTCAAATTTGGGAGGGTTCATTGACTGCACGTCATCTTCCTTTATAGTCATTGTCTGCAAAGACAAGTAGAGTACAGCACCTCTGGAAAACACTGAGAATCCCTGTCAGCTCTCATGTTAGAGGTGAACATCTTTTCCCTCTAGAGGGAGATCCTTCAGCTCCACATGGCGTGTGTACATAATGCCATTTGTTTCCACAGACATCCATAGAAGGAGGGAAGGCTGAGATGCTACAGGTGGTATGGCTGTGGAGCTATGGGATTTAGCTGTAAGTGTGGAGTTTTACCTCCTGCCTCCTCCTGAGCTCCAAACCTGGCCTGATTGGTGGCACACCCCTGTGCACAGTGTTGTGCAGAGGCTGATGCTCCCTCAGGCACCACAAAACTCTTGCTTTTCCCTTGGCTGTTTCTCATTCGCCACCAGTTACTGAGGCTTCCCGTTTACAGCCTATTTCATGGATGGCATGAACAAGGCAGCAGAGCTTAAACTGAGCCAGGTGTGTTCTGGGGCTTGCCGCTCAGCCCTCCTTAGTCACAGGTCAGACAAAAACACCTCCATACCCGTCCATCTGTCGTCTCAACGGTCACTTTGCCACCGCTGGTCTCTGTAATTTCAGCTTCGACATAAGCTTTCTTCTCATCAGGAACCCAACATTTCTTCTTCCCTGTGAAATTAAGGAGGAGAAGGACTCACAGACTTGAGTCGAATAATAACACCATGCCTAACTGAGAATGCTAGGGTTCGTTTTACCGCACAGGTGGCATGAAACCTCTGGGACCACAGCCGACTGCAGCACTGTGGAAGCTGTGTGCCAGAGCAGAAGGCGCAGGGCTCCTTAATGTTGTCTCTCCTTTGAAACCACCACTTGGCTTCCCTAGATCTTCCCAGCACAAGGTGTCACGATAGTGCACAAATGCTGGCTAAGCCTCAGCCTCCATGGGAAATTTATAATCACTAGCACTGATGTGCAGATGGAGGAACTGAGATCCAAGCCCAAATTCAGCCATTTTCTAAATAGTCCCACAGAATACTGCAATCAGAATGAGGAATTCAGCCCACATTATTTGCCTGCCAGATATCAGACTGAACCTTAATCCTGCACATTCTTCTGAAGTTTGTCCTGAAAAACAGCAATACTAATAACTCACACTGAGTTATGCATGCTGCTTTTTAGAAGTTTGGAGTATCTGTGCTAGACTTCAGATGACTTGCTATAGCAACTACCCTGAATAGCATATTGCTGTTGTTATCCGTGTATTTATTCCTACTATTACACCTCAGAACTCACATAAACACATTTCATGGAAAATAACTTATGGAAAGCTAAACCCTGGCACTGGGTTGTCAATAAGGCATGCAAATAAAGTGGGCAAAGACACATTTAGTCAGGTCACAGAATCTCCTGCATTACAGAAACATCAATGTGTGATTTTATTTTATTTTTTATCTCCAATGGACAAAGAAGAGATCTCTCCTTTAGCAGTTCAGCACAAATATGTCTTTACTTAGTACAACTTGACAGATTTTCTCTTCAGCACTACCTGGGGGCTTCTTGTAGCTTTGTAGGATAAAGAACCCCAAGACCAGCGGCAGCTTTGCAGCCTGCTTTACACTGCATTCTTCCAGTTCCATTACAGATACAACCCTTATCTGGGTTAACCAGCCACTGTGGGTGTAAGCCGTACCGCAACTCACCATCGAAGGCAACGGTCTGGAGCAACATCATCTCCTTCTCACTCTTTCGGAGGAAGGGAGCAGCCTCCCCGAATTCCGACATGTCCATCATCTTGGCAAGGTGTCAAGGTGGCACAACTCAAGGAGGAGAAAGAAAGGGACCCAGTCTACCAAAAGAAGTGGAAAAAATTGTATTTCTTGGACCATGTGGTGTAATACAAAACACTCAGCAGAATGCGGCCGGTGGCTGATTCAAGCAGTGACTAATTTGAAACAGAAACACTTCCTGCACATTTGGGGCTTTACTGCACCCTTAGCTAAACCCTTGCCTGCCTCAGTTTATTTAAAGCCGGCCAAATCCCGCATGGTTCAAAACCCCAGAGCGGGTCACGGTTATCTCCATGGGAGGATTTGATCTCTTCTTTATGGCATGAACGGTGCGTAAGAGCAGCAGATAAAAGGCACCACTTGAGGCCGTGACTTGGAAAACCACTTAGTGGGGCCTGTTCTGCCTCCTCCCAGATTGGCCTGTGTGCCCTCCAGCATGGCCCCAGGCTGTGCCACAGGCCGCACCACGCATCCTCCTGGGCAGCTGCCTCCTTGAAATGGCAGCAACAAGGCTCCAGGGAGGCATCCCCAAGCTCCTGGCAGAGAAAGCCATTGCTGGAGCTGGATACAGCTGGTGTGCCCGCAGTGTTCCCTTTGGTCGGTGCCTGTTGGCCTGGCAGAAACCCAGGGCTCGCCCACCTTGGGTATCCCGATGCAGCAGGGCAGGGCAGGGCAGAGGGCAAACTGCAATACTGGCACAAATGTTTGGAGTTTTCCACATTGATCTGAGTTTATTAGTCCACCTTAATGCCTGCAACACTTGTTTTCTCAGATAACGAGATCACAGCATTTAGGAGCGTCTTATCATGAAACAAAGGGCAGGGCACGTTCATATGAGACTGATTTGCTGCGTTTGTACTGCCAAGTGCTAAGGAGCTAACTGGCTGTCCTGTTCTTATTTTTATCATTCAGAAAGCATATAGCCAGCTAAAAATCAGTGGCACTTTATATAATGAAAATTTTATAAACATCATGAAGGAACATTAGTGTAAACAGCTATATCCTGATTATGCCTATTGACTCTGGTATATTTATTTTTAAGGATTCAGAACTTCACAATTGGGCGGAAATAAGCCTTATTGAATACCACTAAAATGGATAGCTCTTCATAGAATAGAAGATCATCTAGTTTTTACTAGGAATTAATTTGATTCCTGTGTCCTTTCTATAATACATGCATAAATTAATTTACATATGTGTATACACACGGGTATACACAAAAACTTACATACACACGTATATAAAATACTCAGGGCACTACTGTCCAGAGAACATCCGTGAACGTTCATTGCTAAAAGGTGTCCATCCCCTGCCAGCTCCCTCTCCTAGTTTAAGAACTTCAGATTTTTTCTCTTTCAAATCAAGATACTGTTTGATTACTGTCTGAAGCTGAACAAGTGATCCTCAGATAGTATCTTTTCTCTTATTCTCTTTATTCTGCAGTACCCAGACCAACTGAAAAAAAGTTACAAGAGCCTTATCAAGACAAACACTGCAGTCTTTGAAATTTTAATTCAATTTCTTCCTAAGCAATCATGGTGGGTCTGAAAGCTCTTCATCAACCAAGGCAGTTTTTTTTTTTTTTCCCCAGCACATTTCTCCTGGGGAGTGCAAAGCCCTAAGACAGCCGAGCTGCCTACTGTTTAACATCCAGCATTCTCTCCCTGCCACAATATAAGCATGGGATCTTCTGTCTTGTTGCTGTATACCAAAAACGTTTTTCCCTGGAATTAGCCCCAGGTTTTTTTTCCTTTTTAAAGATTAAGGGCCTACATAAGCACAACGATCAGCAATTATTTTATCGCTGACCATATTACCTGAGCTGACCATAACTCCCAACTGCAGATAACTCAAAACTAGCACGGTGAACTCTCTCTCTCCCACACGGACTGCGTTCAGCTCTGGTTGAGCACAGAAACTATATCGATTCATTCATTTAAACAGAACAGTGTTAGAGCATGTACGTGCCCTCTCACATTAAATGTGCAAAGGTAAGAAGCACCACACCAGTCTTTATTGCTAGGATTCAGAACACATTCTCACAAGTCCAAATATACACCAAATGTTTTCCCTGTGGCTTAGTTCCATTTGCAGATCTCTTTGGGACAGTTGTTCAGCTATCACTTGCTGATACAATTTTGTCTTCATATATATTCAGGGCCAGCCACTGTGGCAATCACGTTATAGTGTAAAGTGGCACTGCTGCAGCTGGGACAGGATCCCTTTTTCCACAGCAGTCTCACATGCTGGGAATTAAGACAGAGGCCAGAGCCCAGGAAGCACACAACTGGGAGCACAGAGGACTCAGCAAGGCAAATCCATTGCAAGATACAAGAAACTGGAAGTGTTGCTTGGCTTATGGGCATAGGATTATTTACAAAATGTAGTATAGACAGGAATGACAAGGCAGAACAAAGACATCCACTTTCATTTCAGTTTGATTTGGTTAACAACAAAATGAGGCCCTTGTACGTAAATTTTGGAAGACCCATGGAAACACCTACTCCCTGGAGAAAGCCAATGTTTTGCCACAAAGTTAAGTGGCATGTCCAGAAGCACCAATAATTTGGTTGTGCACTCAAGCTTGGAAAGCAAGGACCTCATCTTCTCTTGCTGTGGCTGTTGGAAGAGCTACCACAGTGCTGGTGGCTCATCTGCTGTAGCACTGAAAGCCATCAAAAGGAAAACCAGTAAAGTCTCCAAGGGCTGGATTAAAGAACTCCTTGGAACAAAGGCTGCTTAAAATTCTGAACTGCACAAGTCATCAACTTGTCTTGCAGATGATAGAGAAGACAGCAAAAACAACTTGCAGACTGGTCAACCGGTCCATCCAGATACACAGTTACAAGGGACTTGACCCTGTCCTAAGTGGATATTCTAGTTGCCTAAATGATGTTAGACTTAAAATAAGCATGTACTTCCCATCCTACCATTCAAGCAGCATCCCAGGACAACTAACGCAGTGCTACATACTACTACTAAACCTTATCACACCAAAACGATGCCAAAGTGTTAGAGCACAGCTGGCCACATGCATTCAGAAGTGAGAGAGGTTGGTACTCACCCTGCAGAGCACACAAAGTCTCACCGCTCCGCCTGGTCCAGACTTTATATACACCACCTCAAGGTCACCGGTGATGGCTTTATAAAGGCATCAGCCCTTTTCCTCCATGCCTATATTTGTCCGCTGGATGAGCAGACAATGCTGGGGCAGGGAGCAAGCGTGGCCAAGGCACAGAAGGAATGCCGGGGGGAGAGCTCTGCGCCTGCTGCCCCTCACTGCTCCATTTCTGCTCCATGACTTCATGGGAGAAAACTTTCCTGCCTCTCCACTGTGTCTGCAGAGGGGCAAGGATTTTTTCCCCATGCTTCTTGTGCAAGGAACAAGGGATTTTACAGAGAATTCGGTAATGTGAGCCAAACAGCCTTCAAATAACAAAGCTAGGATGTGAGTTCTCAAATCCCAGCCAAGCATCTTAAATCCTCTTTCTGGGCCCCAGAGAATAAAACCTAAGTGCATCAGCTCAGGTTTGGGATAAACAGGTACTCTCCCCTTTATAAGAAAGGCAAGATGGAGAAGAAAGCATCAATTTTAGTGAGTGCTTTGCTTCAGAAAACTCAATTGTAAGACTGAGTTTAGGCATGATCTGGCCTTCTTATTGTCAACCCATTTTTCCTGTTAAACAAGTGGTGCCATAAGTAACACAGATCTCATTTGGCTTCAGCACATAAATAGCAGAACAACTGACACATCCAGATTGATTTGCTTTTACCAGCATAGGTAGATATATAGGTTTCCTTTGGTTCCAGCACAAACTGAATATAAAAGCACAAAGGAAAAATAAATATTGCAGGCAATGCCTATTGGCCGCAAGGGAAGCCAACATATTAGAGCTACAGAAAACTCAATTCTGAGGAGGTGAGAGGGAGCAGGGGAGGGAGATTACCCACAGCTTCATCAAATTCTTAGATACCCACAGGAACAAATGGCTCTGTTTGCAACCAGGCAAGAAGATAAATATTTGCATACTGAATCTGCTATTTTTAAAGCTGCTGTCTTGAGGACTGGACAATGACAGGTTGCAGAAAGTAATTATGGAAGAAATGGAGTGATCTCTGGAGGTGATAGACTTAAAGGCAAGAGGCTAGTGTGGCAGGTCTAAGGATCTGAGTGCTTCAGTGACCGGGTATTTTTAGCGTTTGGGGAATGCAAGCAAGAGACGGAGAATCACTACCGCTTCGTTAGAGACGTGCCACCTCCAGACAGATATAAGCTAATGGAAGAGCCCTCTTAAAGCAAGTGGTGAGGCTTTCATCCCTGGTCTGGGTACACCTGTAAAAGCAACCCAAACCTGAGTCGAAAATGGGGTGCACGTGTCACATTCCAGCACTTGACCGGTGGTCATGCTCTTCTTACTTTCTCCCTTAAAACAGCATCACTCCCTACCCTTCCCAGCCTGCTGCTTTAGATGTTCTCTGTGCTCTGCAGCGTGGATGTATTTTGATGTTGGATTAAACTCATCACCTTTTCGTTTTTATACCTGGCAACAAAGAAAACAGAGCTGAGGTGAATAGTGAGCGACTCTGTAAAGCTTAGGCTGATGCTCCCGGTCACGCAGTTCAAAACGAGGTAAATGGCGTGCATCACCCAGATTCACAGACACCACTAATTTGCTGTCAAGGCGGAGGATATGCTCCCTCCCTCCTGCTCCTTCCTCACACTACCAGCAGCTTTACTTCTAAACACAGTATTCCCATTACCACCTACTTTGTGTAAAAGGCATCTTTTACAAATACTCTGTTATCACTTACATGTTTTCTGTTCTGCAAATATTCAGCTTTCGTCAGTCCTGCATGAACACTGCAATCTCTCTCCCACGCCTCCCTTTTCTTTTTTGGGGCTGCAAACAACTGTTTCTGTAGCTGATGCCATTGCGCTTTCAATGCATATATCGCTTTAAAGGGACAGAAGACCGCACCGGGTCAAACGTGACAAATTCATTTCCCTTGCTGGCCTGACATGCATTAGCATGGCACATGTTATTCCTGCCTTTCTGGAGTTTATTAGCTTTGTTTTAATAAGAAGCAGAACTCACAGCATATTTCCCCTAGATTGTATTTGTAGCTTTGACAACCAAAGACACTTGTCTCTCTCAGGCGCTGCTTTTAGAAAGGTTAATGCTGGCCACTGTTTCTGGGGAAACAAGGGCCTTTGATAAGAAGTGCTTGTGACAAACCTATTTTTAATAACATTACATATTGGAAAAGAATGCAATAACATTTATCAGCTCCAGACATAGATAGCGTCAATAGTGTGGCCTTACATAGAAGACGTGACACCTGGGATCCGTAAAAGCCCAGTTACGAAGCCCTTTCTATTTTATTAGAAAAAAAAAAAAAAAAAAAAAAAAAAAAAAACAGCCGACTGTGCTTGGACAAATTTGGCCTTTAGACTAGTGCCAACCAAGCGTGCAGTGCAATAACCTGGCACTCCTGAAAAGCCAGATCAATGAAATAGAAGAACATACAGGTGTAAGGAGAAAATGTCTCCTGAGCCACCGTGCTCTGGGCTGCTCCATTCAGAAGCAGGAGGACTGTCCCTTCACAAGATGCATCTGACTGACTGCACCGAAAGAGACTGGCAGCCTATTATTTACCCTGGGGTTGTTCAGGTCATTACTCCTTGCTGCTGTTTCAAGGATACACAGGAATGAATCAGAATGAACTACTTGGGTGCTCCTTGAAAGAGCAAAAGCTCAGCCACATGGGAGTACTTTTGGTGGAAGGAAAACACGGGCATCACGTCCAGCAGCAAACCCAGGCCATTCTGTATGAGCAGATGCATTTGTTCTTGTGAAGAATTAGAGTTTAATTCTTCAAGCTGTCGCTACCCCAAAGAGGAATTGGGGGGAGGCAGAAGCTTAGCTTTAAAAACAGTTCCGCTCTGCTACATCTCTAGAGGATGAGAAAATTGGCACTAAACTGTCCATTTAAAGTATGTTTGTAGCAGCCAGATTCGCCTAACTGGAACGGGAGATTTCTTGGTTTGTGCAAGCCTTCGTGCTCCCCCTGCTGCAGTGCACGTGTAGGGCAGCAGGCACAGCTGTGCAGCCAGGGGAGGGATCAGCAGCTCCTGGTGACGATGACCTTTTGAAGTAGTTTCCTTCATTTAACTCTTTGCCTATAGCTGCTGTATGGTGCACAAGTTTACCATTGATAGCACAAAGGAAATTTAAGTTTCTTATGGAAATGGAAAGCATTTGCTTTCCTGCCAGCGTGCCAGGGGAAATTATTTCTAAGCCATCCTAAAAAAATTCTCAAGTGCCTTTCCAACCACTGAAATCCATGATCTATTCCTATTGGTATGCAGACCCCTGAACCAAATACCTCCTGGTGCTTTGAACAGCTTGAAGCCACCAGCGGAGGACAAACTCTGGAAACCACGAGCTTCCGAGGCCGCCTGCTTGCCTCTTGGCCACACTTCTGCAGACTCAGCCCCACCCTGCCGGGGTGAGCAGCATTTGAGAGCTGTCACGGGTGCCTGTCCCCGCTGACATGCAGCCATCACGCTATCTTCAGGATGTCTGGATAGGTCAGGGCCCTAATGGGGAGGGCAGCTCCTGGGAGCAGGGCTGACAGCGCTTGGAGAGTGGATTATTGGTGCTGATAAGTCAGCCACAGGCAGACTCACGGCCCCAAGGAAAACAAGAAGGTGAAAACAGGAGGGAGCGAGCCTCAGGAAATAAATGGCCTCAGCCTTTGGTTGCAGATGTTTGCTGGGGAAGGGAAAGGTTTTCACCATGTGCCTTCCAAAGGCTGGCATTCCCCATCACCTCTGCAGAAAGTTCTCAGTCCCCAGCAATCCCACCCCGGCAGCCAGGTCAGAGACTGCACAAAGGCACGCTGGCAGAACTGCTGTGCATCCTTCTCCCAGCCTCCAACATCCTAATTGCCTTTAGCAAGCTCCCCTCCCTGCCGCCCCCTTACACTGCTCTGCATTATCCGTAACCACCGGGGAAGGCAGGGAGTTACACGCCCCAGTAATGTATGTAAGTAGTTCAGGTTAATCTTTTCACTATTCATTAACTAAGCATTTATTTGCACAGCACGTCATTAGACTTACTGAAGCCCATTCACCAGTTCTGTTATACCCTTCTGAAGTGCTTCCAGTCTGAAGCGCTTTAGCCTTGATCAAAGCAGAAAAGAAATGAAAAAACTCCATAAATTTCCCTCTCAGGGTTGCATTAGCGGCCCAGCCCGGAAAGCAGGGCGCTTCCCTAAGCAGCCAGCCCAGGACCCTGGTGTGCTCTATCTAGCCTGCAAACCACATTTGCGTATCAATACACAGCACTGCCCCAAAATTCGTGGAGCCTTCAGACACAACATCTTCCAGCTCTGGGTGCAAGCTCCTGCAAAACAGCTTGCCTTTATTTGTCTTCTCTGCACTTCAGCCTCAAGGATTTAAAGCCTGGCTAAAGCAGAGTAGAGATAGGCACAGTCCTTGCTGGGGCCTATTTTTGCTGCTGTTTATTTTTCAGAGGAGGTGAAGGAGGAAAGAAAGGAAAACATTCCTGCCTTTCTAGACACAAGAAATTTTTCAATTTTTTGCTTCTGTAACTCTGACTCTTAGCTTGACTTCTTGTCAAGGATTGTTTGCTATCTTGTCGCTGTATTTACCTTACGCCAATTGCAAACCATACCAAAAAAGCAGCAACAGTTTAATCAGTGAAATAATTGCCTTGCAGAGATACTTAACATTCCAAGAGCTGAGAAAACAGACCCCGTGTGATTGACATGACACTAAATGGCAAGCAGCCACTGCAGGAAGCCAACTGTGTGATTCCTCAGTATTTACATCCTGTAAGCAAAGACAAGATACTACTTCTTACCAAGCGCAGCTATGCCAAGTTGATCACCTCAGCCAGGAAACAGCCAAAGCTTGGAAAAAAAAAAGTTGTTTTTTTTTTTTTTTTTTTTTTTTAATCTATTTCCAGAGACATTACTTCCTGCGGCAAGCTTGAAAAAGCACAACTCTGTTCTTCTGACATGCTCTAATGACTTAAAATGTGACTGACAAGAAGCAGCAACACCTCCAGAAATGGACATGCCATCCTCCTCTCCAGTAGCAATGTTCTGGAGCTACTGGGCAGTGTGTGCATATAAATATACATACACGTGTTTGTCTGTGGATATTTAAAAGTACACAGACATATATGTATTTATGTGAAAATAAGTTCATCTTCTCACCTCTCCTCTCCCAGCCACAGTGTTCCACACTTACAGCTTCATGCTCGATAAAAAGGACTTTCCCCATGGAGACCCCGTAAACTGACCCTGGAACTGATGCTGCACCAAAGCAGCAGCAGCTGAGATTTCAGCGAGGTTACACACACAGCTCCCCTGAGAGCCATACTGGCTCCCCAGCAGCAGATAATCCTGTTGTAGCAATTGATTCCAAATGCCCTTTTTTTTCCCCTCTGTAATTGAAATATGCGCTGTGTCTTTATAGGGAAAAAATGAGAAAGATGAAAAAATCCAATTACATGCTTGAGGCTTATTGCGCCGAGCCAAGGTACCCGCCACGTGCACGGTTCTAGCCACTTCAGTCTCACACAATGCTCTAGAAGAGAAAGGGAAAGAAAAGAAATAATGCATCCGGTAGGATGAGGTAAAGGCAGATTTATGTGAAACCACTGAGCGAGAATGGGAACCATGCCCTGCATCAGTGGAGGCCTCTGAAGTTTCACTTTAAACGCTGGTAGCTCAGCAGCATGGAAACACCAAGCAACTCATTTGACAGGGCCACCAGCCTAGCTGAGTAACTTGTTAAATTTTCATCAGAACTCACTCAACTGGAAACCTCAGGCTGTGATCCAGCACATCCCACAGGAACTTCTCACCAGCAGCTCAGTCTGTTCAAACCCGCTCACTGAAAGAGCACTCGGGAACAGCCTTGATTTGAGGGCTGCAGCTGCACTGCTCCATGTGTGCTCAAGGCCATTGGTGTCACCTCTCCTAGCGCCATTCGGTGGGTCAGGCACTGTGCTGTTACCCTAATAGCAGTTCCTGCACAGCACAACATTTTTTATTTGTATGGCACAGGAAGATGTGTATCATATCTGAAAATCATCTCTGACATTTTTCAGAGGATCCAAACTTACAGCAGAAGGCTTAGCTGCAGAATTTGACACAGAATTTTAACAAAAATATCAGCTATTTTGGGCTATAAAAATATGCTACAAAAAAAAAAAAAAAAAAAAAAAGAAAAAAAAAAAAANAAAGTAAGAAAAGGAAACTATGAGATGGATTATTCTACCCCTTGCCTATCAGGACATATTGGTCCTGGTGAAAACTCTGTTTTTTCTTGTCATCCTGCTGTTACAGGGGAATTTTCCAGAGCAGAAAAGTCTCTGCTTCTATCACACTCAAACTGCACCAGAACCACCTCAGAGAAGGAACTACAGGACTTGAGTGCAGATGATTTCCACTGCATTTACAGCATGGTCTGAATACCTGCATTAATCCATTACTGACACAGCTTCATCCTTCAAAATCAGCAGTGAGCCTTCCTTAGAAAGTCACAGCGACATGGAAATTACTGATATCTTTCTTGGAAAGATAAGTTAACTGAGGCAAAGGTAAGGGCTGCACCCTGACAAGCAGCAAGGCATGTAGTTCCTGCTGCTGTCTCGGTGTGGCGTGACAAAGCTGATTACTTCCACAGAAGAGGGACTAGGCAGTTCATGGCCATATCATTGGACCAGGACATACCACCAGGCAAAAGGGCTGCAAGAATGTGACAGAGTGCTCAAAGCTGCATGCTCCACGGGGAGACAGGCTTCTAGCTTAAGCTTACTTGGTCTAACGAGAAGCATCTTCACCCACGTAAAAGCTAACTGCAAGTCACTGTTACCAGACTAGTGTATTCTGAATCAGGTACAAAATCAAGATGTGTCAGAAGCAGATTTTAGATACTGAAAGGATAAGGAGTGGCAGCACTAAGTGGCACTGTTGTTCAAAACAGAATATATAAATACAGTCAAAGATAACAGCAATCCTATTATATTTCAAGTTTCAGCTCAGAAAAATTTGGCTTACTCTATACGGGAGACACAGACTTGAATTTTAGCTGCTTGCATCTAGTGATCACAAAACTATCGTTAATGCACTTGAACCACTTACAGTTTCCTATTGCCACATAGGGGGTGGGTATGCAAATTGGAATGTGAGTTGAGTTTATTTCAGCAAGAGAAGTGATCAGAAGGCAGACAGACTCAGTATGGGGAAAGGATCCACAAGTCCACCAGCGGGCACCAGTTCTGTCCCATGGCCATAGGAGGCAGACAGGTCTTACTGATTTGATCACTTGCTACACGTAGAGTTCAAAGAAGAAAAAAAAACAGTTACTCCCTTAAGCAGAAAGGCTGTGATCCTTCAGACTGCAGCTTCAGCATGCGTTTTAGTGAGCATTACGGACTATAAAACAAGTTTGAAAGAGCACTTCTGTACACGGTATAAAAGGGAGGTTGCAAAAGGGCAAATGACACAAACTCCTCTTTCTTCCCATTCCCCACCTCGCTGCCTGTTTGTTAGCAGTAATGACAAGTGACATGTCACACTGAGCTCTGCTGAGATGAGCTCCAGACCTCTGACACTAACCCACTGATAAAGTCATAACATGGAAAACAGAAGGGCTGTCCAGGTCCCTTCGCAATAACCCAGCTTCGGTAGCCAGCAATGTCTGCCTTAATCCAGCCATCTCCATTAAATGTCTCCCACCACCGTTATCACAGCCAGAGGTGAAAAAGGCATTAGCAAAGGAGAGAGATGTCTGCACAGTGCTCTTTCCCTGAATAGGGTTTTGTCTACCTTACACTTTCCAGCTCAGCAACAACAGGGTGAGAAGAGAGCGCTTGTGCACCAGGGCACGCAGGAGGATCATCAGCCAGGCATGAGAGCTGCTCGTAGCCACATGCATTCCGAGAGCCAAACAGCAGCCATTCAGCTAAGCCTTAACATATGATATCAATTAGTTTTCCTTAGCATAACCACCATTCCCTCCCTGCCTCAGCTAAGAACAAGGCAATTGAGCCATGCCTGTCTTTACCAGCCTGAAATACCAAAAAAGGAAGCCAGTACTTGCTGAGAGAGCATCTTCCTCGCCATAAAGGATTAGGGACCTTAAATATAAATAAGAATTATAAAATAAAAACAAAACTAAAACCCAATAAACTTGAAAATTCTGCACGAACCGATGAGGGGAATAGAGCACCAGTGTTAAAAATGCACGTCCCCAGAGGATACACCATCCTCCTGTATCGACAGGACCTCTGATCAGGCTGCCTAAGGAAATCCAGCCTGGTATTTTTGTATTTAATTTAAAGAGAAACACTTCTTCAGGACGGAATTACAACTAGGAACTTGAAGAGGAATATGACCAGGCTGCTGCCATTATCTTCAGACTGAGCATCACTGATCCAGGAAAACAAGAGATCAGACAAAAAGAAACTGACTACACTGAAGCAAGAAACATACAGCTAGAGTGCTCAAACAGCCTTCATGTTGCCATGTAGTGAGGGGAGACCATAACTAGGGCATCTGTTTCTATTCCTACCAGCTTTCTATAAAGTTGATTCCACCTCTGCTGAAGTGATTAAATGAATAATTGCTAGCATTTATTCGCTTTAACAGGTTGTTTTAATTTTATTTTTTCCTTCTAGGAAGTTCCCAATCCAAGAGGACTGTGGTGAGACTCGACAAGCAGCACAGGCTGGGGCTGTGCACCAGACTTCTGGGAACCTGGAGGAGCAGAGTGCCAAACAGCAGAGCATCATTTTAAGGGCAGAGCTGCTGGGGAAGGACAGAGCAAGCAGTGGTTGTCAGTCTTCTAAAGAGGCTTGCACCTACTTTGCATGACTAGAGACTCACAAAGCAGCCAGACCTACCCGTGCGTCTGGCTTTTACTTTGCAGCAGAAGGAGAAACACTTACACAGAAATGGGATTAAGATCCTACTTTGAGTCCTGTTAGCAGCAGACCTCTGCTGCTCTCTGTGGTTCTGCCTCATTTCCACCAGCAGCCAAGGTTTCAGTGGTATGGGGTGGACATTTCATGCAGTAAGATGTGAGTCACTCGACCATTAAGGCATTCAGCTTTTTCTCAAAGACAAAAGCAAAAGCAGCACAGTTAACCCAGCAGTGGAAATGTTATGCATGCCTTGCCTCCCCCATGAGAGAGGCGTTAGCTCGTAACCTGCTTGCCTGCAAATCAGCCTGCAGAAGCCTGGTAAGATTTTGCATCATCTCTGATACCACAGTGGACTGATCTAAGAATTTTTAGCCTGGTTGTACCCTATACAAAACATTAAATACAGCCATTGCTAATAGCTGAGCTTAATGATTAGCTGACTTCTTCATATATATAAGCAGGCACAAGATTTCAATTATTTTTAATTATATGGAAAGTTTCAAGCATCTGTTTAATTCCATTAAGATAATTCAGAACTCAGCAAAAGCCAGAAATGCTTAATTTTTAAATGACAGTTTCTAATTAATTTGAACTCAGCCTAATTAAAAGATTTGCAGATTCCAACCATCTAGCCCAATTTCAAAAGGCAAATCTTTAAGCCTGCAGAAAATATGCTCTACTTTCCATTCAGATTAAAGAATCAGCCCCTACTTTAAGTGCAAAACCTTCCCTTCTGCTCCAAGGTATGAAAAGCCTCTTGAGGATACCCAGCTCCATCGCTCCCACTCATATAGAAATCCAGGCACCAGACACAGCCTTTGGTGGAACAGCCTGGGGTAATTCCCCTCACTCACCCAACATTTACCTTTGCACAGCACTGTACGAAGGGGAAAGCAATGCCCAGCTCTGACAGCCACCGACAGTCACCCTGCAGCATCGTAAGGAACAATATACTTGCTAGGTACCCCACAGAAACACTAGCTTCAGTGGCTAACTTCAACAAGGGAAAATAAAATATTTCCACTTTAAATTTGTAGCCAACAAAAATACGGCTTACGATAGTGCTGTGGATCTCTCACCAGCTACAGTTACTTTTACCCTCACCAATCCATTCCAATGACTTTTACCAAAAGGGAAGTCAAAGCGACAGCCCTACAAGTTAGTCATGTTCTGCGTACCAGAGCCTGGCTAGTCAACCAGTCCAACCCCATTACGTGCTGTTTCCACCTCAGTGAGGATATCATTAGTGGCTCAGGGGCAAGGAAGCTGAGGTCGCTTCCTCATGGAACAAAAGGGGATTTCAGGAGGACAAAGGACCCAATTCCACAGTGCGTAGTTTTTGCTGCTTTCATCACGCACTACTTTAAAACGCAACTAAATCATCAAGTCATTGACTGATGTGCTGAAAATCCAGCTTTATTCACAGCAGCGTCACACAGCTGCTGGCACTGAGCTTCCTTCCCATACAAATAACGCTAGCACACGCAGCGATCGTTGGCTTGATTTCTCCACACAGTGAGTAATGCACATAGCCATAGTAACCAGCTCCTGCCACCAAGTTCTCTTTCTCTTCTGAAGGATGCATACGCACGGATCTGTGCGGAGGAGCTTACATTTCTCCTGGGGGGAAGAGCAGGAGAGCTGGCTCCGCAGTTCTGCGGCACGCTGCCGCAATGACACGGAGTGACCTTGCCTATTGGTCTCTAAGTGGTTTTCCAGCATGTCACATGCATCTGTCACCCACTTATCGACCCACTTGGGTCTATATAAACCAGCCAATACTCTTTGCAGAACAGGGTTATTAAAAATGCAACTCTGCTGTGCAGTAATATCTCCAAACATAATACCCAGTCAAGGTGTTAATGCATGTTGGAAAACCATTTTCAATGAGTTCATGGACTTTCACAGTAAAACAGGTTTCTAACTAGCCTCACATTAGCATTTCGTCTGCCTGAAACATCTTGCATCTGAGCACACTTAGCATCTAGTGCTTTAAAGATACAAGCGTGCCAGAGCCTTTAACACAAGATAATAAAATCCAGTCTCACTTGCACACATCAGCATTTGTAAGTGTTGGCACCTGAGCTATGAGCTCAAGTGCCAGACCTGCTAGACTTTTATCCTCTTCTAAACAGGTAAAAATAAACACATCCTTTCTTACCCTTTATGGAGATGAAAACATTGCAAAGAGGGAAGTTCACGTGCACTGCAAAGAGCAGAGCTGAGCAGCAATGGTTACCCCAACAGGGCACACAGCAAGCACTGCTTCAGCTGGTGAGCTCCTCACTGTACACAGCGGTGTTACATCTAGAATTCATGATTCAGGTGGTAAATTAGGCTGCAGAGCTGTGCCTAAAGAAGGGAAAATCCTGCCTTCTGCCCCAGAAGGCGCTCGAGAGATTACAGAGACTTTTGCATGGAGGAGTAAGATAAATAGACTAAGAAAACCCTCAAAGCTACTGTGATTTTCTGCTGTTACACAGTACCTTGCTGAATGAAAGGGAAGCTGACCATGTGCATGTACTATGGAAAGCAACTTGTTTTATCCAGCAGTAAAAAAGATACTTGACATTAATTGCTGAGTTCAGCTTTGCCTTGGGCTATGGACAAGTGCAGAAGACGCTACCGCGGCTCAGCCAGCACGTAGTAACCCATCAAATTCTTTCACTTATCCCAAGCTGTGAGGCAGAGTTGTATCCACCTAATGAAAAACTATGAGGTCACGGTCACTGCTTAATATTTCAGTCCATCCAGCACGGCCTTGTCAGATTTGCCTGCAACTGATGACGTTTATCGAGTCTGGGAGAAATCCAGGAAAATGTTATCACTGAACAACAGCTGAAGTCTGGCAATAGCTCTCTACCTGCTTTAAAATTTTAATTGCACTTCAAAACCAAGATGAATGGAAAACACTTACCAAAGATTATCACCTCTCCTTTTATCTCTCCTCTAATCACTTACACCTTAAGGTTTGAGAAATGGAAGAATTTGGGGGAAGTGATGTTCCAGTGTCTGCAATGCAAGCTACTTAGCTTGTGGGGCAAAACACACTCCTGCATCCTGCCTATCTATGGCTGTACTCTAATCGTCTTTTTAAACTGCACCCATCACACCTGAATGAATTCTTACATAATTTAAAGAATGACATGTTAAATACTTTCCCACTAACCTGAGACTTAGTGCCATAATGTGATTTTTCTTAAAATCCTCAATGTGATACTAAGAAGCGAGAGGAGATGAGTATCACCCTGCTATAAAACAGCGAAGTGAAGAGTGAGGGTTTTTCACCCTTCAGCAGCTGTTTGCAGTCCTCCTTGCATGCAGACTTGGTAGGCTAGTAGAATTATGCCTGCAGTTTAGCACTAGTTCCTATCATTTCTTCTGACCAACCACAAATAAATATGACGGTATCAGGCCCTGAGTAGTGAGATTTCTAATAAACACTGCCTAGGAGCAGGAGGGAAAGGGGGGAGGAAAAATGCCATTTGAGCACTCCCGGCTTCAGAAATAGAACTAAAATGGGAGGCTGTGTGACCTCGCTCCAGCACCTGCCTGCGTAAGCTTTCTGTTCCCAGCGACGACGTGATTAGATGCTATTTTCCCCCGGGGCTGTGCCTCACTGCGCGCATGAGAGAGGCCTGCGTGGGAAGGAAGGCACAGTCGGTGGCGAGGGAGACACTGCTGCCTGCACGCCCCTTTCACTCTGCTGCTGAAGCTGCCGCCTGCATGAGTCAGAAGTGAGAAAAAGATGATTTTAAGAGCCAAGTAGCTGCTGGCTGCGTTGGTATGCCAGGATGCTTCGCCACAAAGCAGCTGTGCGACAGCAAGCAAGACATTCACACCAGCCTCCAGGCAGGCGAACACTGTATCTGGTTTTAATATCAATGCAAGGAGGCTGAGATGCCCTCGTCTTGCAAAAGCTAGTAGATTTCTACAGAAATGCTGAGTAGATGTGCACAAACGTGCTGTGTGCCAGGGCTGCAGCCACAGCCACCATGAATCATTTTTTGGAGCTATAGATACATGAATAAGACACAGCTGTGCATGTATGTATAAAACATCACGTGCCAACAAACAGAGGGTTTTGACATTCCACATAAGGAGCCTGAAATCAACAGTTTACCCCTATTTCTTTCTTGGTTCTCTGCTGGTAACATGAGGGTAAATGTACCCAGAGGCAATAACGATAAATACCATAATGAAATGAAGCAACGAGGAGGTTACACATTCGATATTTATCTCCATTTGATACACACCTACAGGCCTTCAGGGGTGCACAAGTGTTTGGGCACGGTCTGAAGAGCAGCAGTGTCCATGCAGGTGCAGCTGCAGCCATGTCCTGCTCACGGGGAGAGAGGCAGGAGCAGCTTTTCTCCTGGCATTCCCCAACACCTGCAGCCTCTCTGCTGGAAGCAGCATGCATCTGCCAACCCAAAGACTGCTCTCCTTAAGCGCACCATGCCTAAAAATACTTCAGCCACAGACACTGACCAGGTCAAGCAGTGACAGCAGCCCCATGTGCAGAAGATGCTGCTCCCCAGAGTACTAACACCTCCTCACTGAAAGTTACTTCCCTCGGCAATGAAAAGGAATTTACTTGGCCTTTGGAGAACACAAGCAAGGCAACAGCGCAGTGCCTTGAGGTATGTTTGGAGGAACGTTGCAGTGTCAAAGCAAACCGTTAAACTGATACTGCAGTGAACACAATACCTCTCAAGATTTCTTCTTGCCTTAGAAAGCCACAACAAAAGTTGTATTAATTTGCCTCACCCTGAATATAAGAAGGAATATTAGGGGCTTCTTTTAAAACCTAGATTCAAATCCAACTGCTAGATATGTGATAAAAATAAACCAAAAGATACTTTGCTAAGCTTTATCCTCAAGAGATAAAAACGGAAACAATTAAGGCACCTGATATGACACACGAGCAAGCAGAACTGGCTCCTGACTATGGCCCCCAGCCCCCATCAAGATTAAACAAAATGTATTGTAACTGAGAAGTGCTAGTTTTTTTTTCCTTCCCCCCCCCCCTCCCTGGGGCTTATCCTAAGCCTCTGCATGTTTAAATTACCATAGCCTTTTTCTTCCTTTAAAGGTTATAGGACTTCTTGGCCGTAATGTAAAACACGGCTGAAATGCAACACTTGAGTATCAATATAAACAAATAATACTTACAAATAGACTATTCTGAAGTAAAACTGAGCCAAAACAACAGCTGCTTACTCACAAAATTAGTTTTTAATAAGTTAATGCACTGCAAAACCCTAAAACACATTGTTAGCTCACTTACTTGGAAGAAAACTAACTAACAGAGTATTTACTCTCCCACAACGGCTAAGTTGCGTACGGGGAAGCCAAGGGCTAGCCCCTGCTGCTATGTGGCAGGTCTCAGCGCTGTGAGGTGTCTGTTTTCCACGCGGAGATAACCTTTTCAGAGATGCGCTTTGGCTCAGAGGGACCGGACCCTACAGAATTTAATCAGCGCATATTAGGTGACGACCCACAGGCTGGAGCTGGAACAAAGGCTCTTGTATCACCAGCCATTAAAAGAGAACTGCAACCAGCGCTTATACTACAGTAGCTTTGCCAAGGAAATCTGGGATTTTTCCGCTCCTATTGACTTCTTTCGGAGAATATTCTCCCTTTCCCTGTGCCCTGCTTTTCTCATCCCAGAGCATGAGCAGTGCTGGGAACACCCCACACAGAAAACAGTTGTGCTTGCCGTCTCCCTGGGCCTCCTGCTCACAATGAGCATGTAAATCGCCTTCACATTTCTCAGGCACCGGAGAGTTCGTTTCTGAGACCTCTTGCCTAGATTGCAGCCAATTTTGCCCATGCAGCTCATGTCTCAAGCTAGGCCAGAGCCCCCACAGCAATGCTAAAGTTCTGCAGCATCTCTGTTCCGAGTACCTCTATTCGAACCTTTCTGCTACTCAAACTTTTGAATATAGATGTAAGATAAAAGTATACTGATACATTTCCAAAGGCATACTCAGTAAAAATCTGTTGTCATGTGCACAGTGGCTGCAACGTTTGCTCAGAGAGCAACAAGGCCAACAATAATTGGCTAGGAAGACAGACCATAAACACATCACTGGTAGCAACATATTATATTGGGGCTTCCAGGATTCCCAAACTGCCATTTGCAGACAAAAGCTAATGTCATAAAGCCAAACAAAAATGGAAAAAAAAAAAAAAAAGAAAAACACAAAAACAATAGCTCTTCTTCCTAACTCCCCTTTGCAAGGACCATAAACAGTAAAACAAGACACATCCAACCGACCACCAGCTCTTCCATTTTGCGTTGAACTGGGACAGAGTTGCGTAAAGGCGTCACTGGGGGGTCTATGGCCAGCAGACTGTTCCCAGATCCACCACCCTGCAGAAGGGAACCTGGTGAGGAAGAGTCAGAAAGGAATCCTCTTTCCGACAGCGAACAAAACTGAAGATTTCAGCAGTAACCAGGTGGGTGTGCGTGGAGGAGTTTGTATATGTATAAAGCAACTTTGCATGGTTGAAAGCATCTCTTGTGAAACACGTACTTGAGTAAAAATGCATCGTCTCTTACTGCTAACAAGTTCTTTCAAGAAAAAGGAGCAGAGAACATCTCCTTACATCTTCACAAGAACACCTAAACCAAACCCGTAAGGCTGGCTGTCACAGTTTCAATGGAGTTTGCTCCATCTCGACTTGCACTTGTTCCAGAAAAGTGCATTGTTAAAGAATTCCTAGAGAACTACACCAACTGTAAGCACAAACAATAGTAACTCCTGGCCAGCAGTTAATGTTTTAGGCACTGATGAATCAGGGCAATAAGAAGTGGCTTTTAGACTTCTTTACTCAGAACTTTAGATTTTGCTTACGCCACGTCTAATGATGGACACCCCAAGCGTCCATCAAAGAGCATACCAGCTGTTCATTATATTGCTCATTTTTAAGAGCTTACTCACCACCACTTGTACTTGCAACTACTTCCTTGAGCAATGCTTTGGCTTTCAGCTTGCAAGACTCAGAAGGATATTAACCACAGGATCAAGTTAAGAAAATCCCAGTCAAAGATTCACACACCTGGGAGGAAAGTTTTTTTTGTTGTTGTTTTCTTGCCTACATGAAGTCGGACATGATGGCACAAATAGCACAACATAGATATTTTGACCATATCAATTAAAATATGCCGCCCTGTGGGTAACAGGGGCGAGCACAGGGGGAGGACAATGGCAGTATGGAGACTGGTTCAGGAAAGGCTTCACATTCTGTCTTATGTGCAGGCAACGAAGGCCAGCTGCACTTACTTCAAAGTTTGAGTTCAGTGATGCCACATGATTTATGCAGAGGTGCAAGAGACTCCACTACTAGATCCAAACAGCACACAAGAGGCTTCCCACTTTAAATACAAGCCAAGCTTCACCAGGTAAAAGCAAGTGGTAGGCACTGTCACCTGGAGTCAGTGGTGAAAGGGGTGGAGAGATGGAACAGTACGGGAAAGAGAAAGCCTCAAATAAATCAACCGCAGGGAAGCAGAAAAAAGATTAAAGAGAAAGCAGAACTGAGACCAAAGAGAAGGGGAGCAGCAAGAGGAAGTCAATCGGTTAGAGTGGGTGCCCATCTCATGATGCCAAACAGGTACAACCAAAAATGAACTAAGGAGTACAGCAAGCAAACACTATAGAAAAAGAACTGTCTTTTTTTCCCCTGAGCAGGGCTGAAGTAATGTACAAAGCTATACAGAGCTGCATGCCGAGCGAAAACTTTCCCCAGGCTATGCAGGATAAAAGGCATCCACTTTCAGACAAAAAGTACTAGAGTGTCCAATAGCGAGGCTGGACTTGGCTCTGAATTAAGACAGCTCAAGAGTCTCCACACTTGCACAACAGGCAGCTGACAACCCAACAGAACACACAGATAATTAAAAATCCACCCTACCAGCTGCTGGTTGTGCCAGATACTCTCTGGACTAACTGATGGAACCTGTGGGAAAAGATACCATCCCATAGCATATGAAGGGTAACAAGAACATTAAAACCGCACAGGGAGCTTTATTACAGAACCATTCTCAATGTTGATAATATCAACGTCCCTAAAGGCAAAACCCTAGAACGCAATTCATGCAGAGATGTAGTTACGTGTAAAAAGCTTCAGATTTTTTTTTTTTACAGTGAGAAGAGCTGTAGATTTTGAACAAAATTTTAAGCAGAAGCCAGCTTATTTGCTAGTTCCATTAGCCACTCTTCATTGCTGATTGGAAAAACACTGCCAGGAAGGAACAGAGCTGCTGTCCAACTAGCTTGAGTGTCTATGCATTGTTTGTTGTGTATTGCAACCGGGCTCAGCAACACACGGCTTAGAACAGCGGATTGACACAGCACATTTTTCCAAGGGGAAAAAGAAAAAAAATCAATCAATTTTTATGCCTATTACTGTGGGTTCTGCAACGTAAACTCTACAGACCTATGTACCATTTTCTGGGGCCATGAGCCGTATTACAGTATAACCTTGCCCTGCAGAGCAGCATGCCATTTTTGCCCTCTGGATCCAGCTTTTGAAAACAAAGTTTAACTAGCATTTATCAGTTTTATCAGTAACACGCTCGGTATTTCCTACTTGAAATTTTAATATGAGTAGCTTCTGGCAGAAAGTGAGCAAAAACCATTTAGTTGCCCTTTCTCTGAGACTAGGAGACTGAAATAGTAAGGAATGTACATCCGCAGACTTACTTTGACACCCAAACTCCTTAATCCATTACGTCAAAGTAGAAGTTTATAGTTAATGATGCTTTCTTTCCCACGTGCGTTTGCAAAACTAACAGAAACGTTCAACTCAGCAATTTTAACACTTATTTTCTGACCTTCCTAAGCAATAACTACATTTTATGGCAGAAGGCAGCCCAACCATATGTATTCTGTACTGAGCTGGCAGTCACCCCTGTAATTTACCTCACTTAACAGAATACTTAAAACAGAGAACATAGAGCAGTTTGGTTTTTATTCCCCTAATCTTCAGAGAGCAGAACAATGTCTATAAATTTTACTTGTGGTTAAGTCATAAAATACATATACATTTCAGGAGCAGGTTAAAATAGATACAATTCATCTGATGCTGTATAATTGCAGTTAAACGTACAAGGTTATACTCAGTCGTGAGTTGAGCAGATTCAGTAAGACATCTATTACACAAGTGAAACCTAAGGAAGTTCAGGTGTTTTAAGATCTAGCCATTACGAGTTAGATACAAATAAAGCCAGTATTGCTACAGAAGAGGCTATATGAGAGCTGACCCAAAACTCTGGTAGTTCTACCAAAATATGTACATTAATGAAGTAATTCCACCAACTGCTAAAAGACATGTTACTCATATCATACCTCAAATAAGGACAGGAAAGTCTTCAGCTACTCCAAAACTCAAGTTCTAGTCCTGGTCATTCATATCAAATTACACTTGAAAAAATTTAAAAATACCTGAATATTTATACTACGAACAGTATATGAAATACTGTTTATGTAGAGCAGAAAATCACAAATCTAACAATAGCTAGCATGTACCAGATAGGACTGTTAAAAAAAAGTGCAGATCTTTTTAAGAAAAAAAAAAAAGTGACATAGGATTAGGAAAGTACTATCTAGTATTTCAGAAATACTTGCACATTCATGTATTTTTAGCACGCTTTCCCTAACTGATGCTACTTTTTGAAAAACTGCTCAAATTCAGCACTCTACTTGCTCAAATTAATTCCTCACAGTTAGAAACACCTCCACTTATCTCCTTCAGGAAGTAATTTGCACTACAGTGCTGATAAATACAGCTTTCGGTATGATGTGTTCCAACTAATATGATCCATCTTATTTCTATGCTTGTGCCTTAGACATCAGGAGCAACACTGCACAAATAATAGATGGTATTCAGAGGAGTTAAAATTAACAAGGTTAAAGGATAGAAGTCAATGCTATGAAGCACTCTTGCTTGACTGCCAATAAGTGAATAAATTAACAAAAAAGCTGACTGACTCCCATTTTGCTATACATACATTTCGGAAGGTCAGTGGCCAACACAGGTCACATCCTGCTCCCAATACAGGCGAGTAATAGTTCTACCAAGGCCGTCAGGAGACCTATTTGCTATACAGTAGCTCAGTGTTTTCAAAGACAAACTTCCATAATTCTTTTTTTCTTCTAAATCGACAGTTAAGCTACTTCAGTTTTTAGATTATATTATTTTTTTTTTTAGCCAGGTAGTATGCTAGCCTCAAGTTCAGTTTTCTTTTTACATACATTTATTCACATGTATTTCACAGTAAACCTTAATGACAGAGCCCTATAAACTCAGGTTCACTGCTTCTGCACTTAACTTGCCACCACTTAGACTGTGAATCATAGCAATCATATTGGAGTGTTTGTTCAGTTCTTCCTTCTGTAATTTTACAAGTGCTTCTTTTTCTTCCAAGCGTACCTCCAGTTGGGATTTCTGAACTTCCAGAGAAGATGCCTGCAGAAACAGCCCAAGTGTTACTACTTCCTCCGTTGTTAAGGGGAAAAACAGACAACACAGTGAAAGCTCCATGGCCTGGTGGCAAATTGGAGCAAGAAATTAAAAGCATGGTTTTAAACTTACAGCCTTGTTTCAGAAACGCTTTTCTCAGCTGTACATTTGGTGCCTGTGAAGGATTTACAGTGACTGCTGTACTTCAGAATGTTAGAGACCAACGGGAGGCACCAAGGCCCATGTTATCACTGTTCTCTTTAGGAACACAGTTAAGCCAGCCATGTTCCATTTCAATCCACACACTGGTAAATCTTTACCAAGAACACAGGGAGTATTTGCCGCATACTAGATAATATTGTTCTAGAGATTAAATTTCGCTTCTGGGGAACAGAAACACTGTAAATGCTTTGCCAGACTGCACACCTCTTTGCAATTACTGATTTGTTCGCACATAAAATGAACCTCTGACCTGTGAGTTGACTGGGAGCCTTACCTATAGGCAAGGATATACAAGCTCTGTTGAAGTTTCAGAGAATTTTTTGGTTTTATTTTAAAAACATTATTGTGTTAACTTTGCAGAATGCAAACCCCAGTTTGGCTATACACTTATTTAATATT